>PVJA010018703.1:0-39469 GCA_004027025.1 Myocastor coypus
TTTTTTTTTTTTTTTTTTTTTTTTTTGTCTTTTTGAGACAGGGTCTTGCTATGCAGTTCAGGCTGGCCTTGAGCTCACTTTTGTAGCCCAGGCTGGTCTCGAACTCACATCAATCCTCCTGCCTCAGCCTCCCAAGTGCTGGGATTACAGGCGTGAGCCACCACGCCCGGCTTAGGAATGCTTATTTTCTATAATCTCATTGTATGTAATACACTACAAGATAATCAGGTAAAATAAATTGATGGCAATATCTGAAAATTGTAATACATATAAGTGCTTGAAAAAATAGGAAAGTACTTGCAGAAAACATCAGAGACAAAGCGTTGCTCTTTGCTAAATAATTATTGCACTCCTCATTGTGCTTAACTCATACAGCTGGGTTTTCAGGACTGAGGTTCCTCTAGCATTATTAGTTTTACCTCTTTCTGGTTTGTGCAAAGTGATGACTCAGTATTTTATTTTATATTTTCATATAATAAATCGTTTGGTTCTAAATAGGAATGGATACAGCACAATATAACATCAGCTATTATTTGTGGAAGGCTTCTGACATACCTGCTCTGCTTTAAGTGTTTTACACGTGCGCGCGTGCGCACACACACACACACACACACACACAATCACTGATCTAAGTACTATTCTGTGCAGGCTGCCTTCAAGTGGAGAAACGAAAGCAGACAAGTTTATCTATGGGTGCATGGGTAGGAGAGGAGAGAGTCAGAATTCTAAACCACATAGTGTGGCTACAGAGACTGTGCTCTGAAATTCTATGAAATACTTCCTTGGCATTTCTAGTATGTACTTCCAGTGCTGTTTGCCCAAGCTGTAACTCTAAGTACAGTTTATGCTAGAAAAGGTTAGGTGACTGCTTAAGCATTCTAAACTATTTTATCTTGAATAATTAGATAGGCTAAATTTTCCTATGAAAGAATAAAGCTCAAAATAAATTAATAAAGTGAAGTGATCCACATGTTTGATAGATTGACTGTGCTGAGCATTTCACAATGTGATCATTTCATCAGTGGTGATCATTGTTGTATGGGCCAATGTCATAGTATATTCTTTAATTAGATACATTGTTTTTGTTCAAAATACCTCACTCAAGTGGACAAAAGAGTAAGACTACATTGAATAAATACATTGGGATGTGTTGGTACCATAAAAGAAGGAAAGTTTTATTTTGTCTTGTGCTCTCAGAGAGCTTGTCTCTGTACATTAGGGTGGAAGTGACATAGTTCACCATGGCACAGGGTACATGGCAGAAGACCATTTGTCTTAAGGTAAGGAGAGATAGAGAGAGGGCAAAGGGGCCAGGGTTTGTCTCAGCGGCTACTTCAAGTCACCACAGTGACTTCACTGCTTTCTATCAAGCTTTTCCTTTTAAACATTCCACCACTTCCTAATCATGGTCTGGTCAGAGGCCAGAAGTTTCAGCTATTGACTTTGGAGACCTAAACTAATATAGTTGTCTTTGTCCTAATGGTAGAAAACCATGAAATAGTAGCTTAGCTATATCTTACAAGATACTATGTTGTTATACGGAAACTTTTTTTTTTTTTTTAATTATAAAGAACTAGAGGAATTGCATGCCAGGTGTGGTGGCACGTGCCTGTAATCCTGGCACTCTTCAGACTGAAATAGGATCACTGTGAGTTGGAGACCAGCCTGAGTTACACAAGCAAGTTCAAGGCCAGCTGGAACTACATAGCAAGGCCTTTGTCAAACTTAAAAAAAACAAAAAAAGAAGAAGAAAAAAATGTAAAGAAATTGCACAGTCCAGTTGTCTATTAAATTTCTCAATGCCAGATTCAACACTAAAAAATGCTTATTCATTGTCTAGAAACCCAGGAATAAAAACAGGGAATATACAATCCATTGTAACAACTCATAAGAACATAGTACCAAGTTTTTAAAAAATCATCCTCTTAGACTTATTTATATTGGGTGTAAATAGTTCATACTCCTTCATAGGCCTAGAGTACTGAAGAATAGTTGTATTAATCTTGTGAATGAGAAATGTATTTTAGGATTTGTACATTGCTTATTAATGAAAAGCTGACAGATGACAGGGAATTAGGAAAACTACCTGACATTTTTGACTCTTCCTGGTCAACTCTCAGCTTTTGATTAGTCTGTAATTTTGTGTGGTTACTACTGATTGATGCTGTTAAAATGCATATAATCACATTATCATTATTATTGATTCTCTAAGTATTAAGTCCTTCTCTCATCACTAACCTAACATTGCTGAGAGATGTACTAATGTGTTCCTTCAAGAGAACACCCTTTCAAATATTGAGGTATAAAATTTAAATAATGTTTGTTTAACAGGAGTGACTGACTTTATTTTTCCTTTTAGGAAACAACTATGTTATTCACCGTAATAGCTGTGAGGTTGAAATCAGCCGAGTGGCCAATAGGGTTCTCGATGAGCTTGTCAGACCATTTCAAGAAATCCAGATCGATGACAATGAGTACGCCTGTTTGAAGGCCATTGTATTTTTCGATCCAGGTTTGTTTTCCAAAACTCAATAACTTACGCTAATAAGTTTTTTTGTATTAGCTTATTTTCTCTCACACTCTAGTCCTATTAAATCTTCAGAATGACCTTTTTGTTCCCTTATCAGATGCGAAGGGGTTAAGTGACCCAGTGAAAATCAAGAACATGCGGTTCCAGGTGCAGATCAGCCTGGAGGACTACATCAATGACAGGCAGTACGACTCCCGGGGCCGGTTTGGGGAGCTTCTGCTGCTGCTGCCCACGCTGCAGAGCATCACCTGGCAAATGATCGAGCAGATCCAGTTTGTGAAACTGTTCGGCATGGTCAAAATTGACAACCTGCTTCAGGAAATGCTGCTGGGTGGTGAGTCCTTGAGGGGTTTCCATGGTTGCTGATTAGCAGTGCTCCAAGTCTGTTAAAACAAGTTTGCTCTCTTCATTTACTTTTCTCCATATTTATTTCATGCTCTGAAGTTGTTGAATGTTCCTGCTTTTCGTTGTCACCTTCTGCCATGAGATAATAGCTTCAATTTATTATATTTAGAAAACCCACAAAACCCAATAGAGAGGGACAAGAAAGTTTTGTCCAGTGCAAATTGCCATTCTTCATGAGCCTCCATCATCTTTTTTTCTACCTGGTCCTTTTGACTTACTTTTCAGGCAGTCTAAATAAAGAAAATAGAAATGTATTTCCCACTTTTGCTGCCTACGGCATATATTTTTTATTGGCCTAATTCCTTTAAAGCTCCAGGATTATAGAAATTGCAACATAACCAAGCATTTAGTTGACACAGAATAGTAGAACAGGAAAATGGGATCTCAATGCCATAATAAATGTCAGGAACAAGTTAGAGGATCATTTATTTTAAGTTCTAATATACATTAAATTATTTGTAAAATCACTGTATTATTTTTAGTATTCTGATGCTTAATGTGTTCTTAATGATATATTTCCGAAATAAAGATTAGTCATGCTATTAGGGTGATGCCACACACAATAAATTTCATGTGAGCGATTCTTGGAATTGTCTTAACAACAGTCAGGAAGCCTAATGATTCCAGGAAATGGCACACAAGACCTGTTATTAACGTACAACATTATGATGCAGAATTAATCTATCCAGTGCATAGAGCAAACTGACATTGCCTTTCGTATGCCAGTCCTTCTACCCATGCATTTCAAAATCCTCAGAAAGGCACTTTGCAAGTATAGCAATACTGAAGGTGTCAGCCACAATGTCTGAGCCCAGGTAAGCTTGCCGTTCCTTATGAGCATCGCTAATGGGATCATCTGTTTATTTTCTGTAGGTGCCTCCAGTGATGCAAGCCACCTCCACCACCCAATGCACCCACACTTATCCCAAGATCCACTGACCGGACAGACCATACTTTTAGGGCCCATGTCAACCCTGATTCATACAGACCAAATCTGTGAGTAGTGGGACTACTTCTCTATATAACCTTTAAGCTTAACTATGGGAGAAAAGTGGAATGTGGGAGAATCCATGATTACCTGGACAAGGCAAAAGTTGGATAGGATCTCCTCTGCACAGCTCTGCTGTGCTAGATTACAGTATTCATGCAGCCACTTATTTTCCCTGTAGAGGAACCTGCCTCCTTAAGGGAGGGTATAAGAACTGCATTTGTTTTTGTTTTTTTTCCTTAGGCTTCAGACCACAGAAGATGATACCAGTAGTTTTAGCTTTGCACATTAATGCTCAAATTAAAAAAAAAAAATGACTATAGGAGTGAAAATCACACAGTGGAATCCTACAAATCAATAGACAAGTGATGATTGCTTGTAATCATTAATAACGCCACAACATTAAAGATACTGTTCATTACAGAGTATAAATCTGTAGGGAAATTTTTAAAATACTGGTATTAGCTGTATACTGAAATGTAAAACATCAAAAACAAAAGTTTTAAGTATGTTGTAGAAATTTTGTGTAGCCAGCCAGGCGTGGTGGCTCACGCCTGTGATCCCAGCACTTGGGAGGCTGAGGCAAGAGGATTGGTGCGAGTTCGAGACCAGTCTGGGCTACAAAAGTGAGTTCAAGGCCAGCCTCAACTGCATAGCAAGACCCTGTCTCAAAAAGACAAAAAGAAAAAAGAAAGAAATTCTGTGTAGCCATTTGCCGTATCTTATTTTTTAAACTTTATTTATTTATTTATTTAATGACTGGCTCAGCCTGCCATGCGAGTAAGGCTGGCGCAGCATGTGGTGCTGGGGATTGAACCGAGGTCTCTGCAGTTGCCTAAGTGTTCCTAAGCAGGCGCTTTAGACCCCTGAACCATCTCACCGGCCCTGCCTTATCGTTTGTAACTCTGAGCACAGCATGAGCACCATCTCTGTGCTGGCTTGGCTTTTGCTCATTTGGAACTTTGGGTCAGCTTCTGACACTTTATTATGTTTCTGTTCAGTGTCCTCGAAATCTCTGAAAGCTCATCTGATATGAATATTTTGCTGACATTACTTTCTCCAGAGTGTCTTTGTCCTTTACCTCCTACCCAGTTTCTTGATTTATGTGGACAAGTTTTGCTCTCCCCTCCTCTCTTTTTCCTTCCTCCTTCTCTCTGTCACCATCAGTCCTAGGGAGTTGTCTACAGTAGGCAAGAGTGCTTCTCCTAAGCTTCATTCTTTCCTTAGTTTTGCTTCATTAAGCTCCTCGTTACATCTTTAAAGACTCAAACAGCATCATTCATATCCCCATGCTTGCCGACTTCTTCAGCGTTTCCATTTATAGTCTGTATGAGTATTACTTATCACATCATACAGGGAACTTCACCGTGCCTTTACCTGTTTTGGCCAATTCTCTCTCTATGATCTACTTATTTCACACAATTCTACAAAAAATTATCACTAGAAGACAAAGAATGGGTACATTTTGATGTTACATTAAAAACTGGTTCGTGGCCAATTATGGATAGATTACAAAGTATAATTGATGAGTGACAGATCACAGAATGTATTACTGGGGAAGCTGTTTGTGGACTGAGTGGCATTAGTACTTGTACAGTTACTCTCAATTAATTGTGGTTTACAAAGGGAATTGAAATTTGAAAAGTGGTGCAATTTGATTAGCAGGGGTAGCTGGATTTTTTTTTTTTTTCGGTCTTTTTTTTGTCTTTTTGAGACAGGGTCTCACTATGCAGTTCAGGCTGGCCATGAGCTCACTTTTGTAGCCCAGGCTGGTCTCGAACTCGCACTGATCCTCCTGCCTCAGCCTCCCAAGCTCTGGGATTACAGGCGTGCGCCACCATGCCCGGCTTTTTTTCGGTCTTTTTGAGACAGGGTCTCGCTATGCAGTTCAGGCTGGCCTTAGGCTCACTTTTGTGGCCCAGGCTGGTCTCAGACTTGCACCGATCCTCCTGCTTCAGCCTCCCAAGTGCTGGGATTACAGGCATGTGCCACCACACCTGGCTTGGAATTCTTGAATATCATAAGTATGCAAATTAACTGTTCACTATGTCAGCTTGAATGCAGATTCTATTTACTAAGTTACTGTGGGGATAAAAACTGTATTTGAAAAATTTCTATAATTAACAGAATAAATAATCCTAAACTTAACCCAGATTTAACTTTGATCTATTGGCTCTGAATATGAAACCAGCTAAAGAATGAGGTGACTTTAATTATTGTTACATAATTGCTGTGCATACTATAAGACTTACTGAATTTACAGTAGTCTTTAATGATTAGTTATAGTACTGATTTCTTCAAAAGTAATGCAACAGCCATTTGGAGAGTGCTGTCAGATTCCTGGCTAGCCACAGGAAAAGCAGAGCCACGGAACTGCCTGATTCTACGCTTTGCTTCACGTGCAAGCAACAGTAGACAAATTGTGTCTGAAATACGAAATTCTTTTGAGTTTATGAGAAGATATGCAGTTGTTAGGAAAAAAGTGTGAATTTAGAAACCATATGAAATAGTTTATCTGTGATTCTCAATGTATTTGAGGGACATTAGTTTTGTGAATATTACTTGCAAAGTAATGTTACCTTCCATGTAACAGTTAAGAACAGAGAGAAGAGACTCCACAGCCACGCCGAGAAGCCTGGAATTGTGTGGCTTAGAAATTTAATTCATAAACTTGGAAGCTAAACCACATTAACATTAACAACACATTGGACACTGTAGGGCTTAGCTGGCAAGAGAATTTGACAGTTCTGCTGTGGGCAAAATCCTTTACATCTTAAACTCTAGCTTTCTACTATTTAAAGAAACATTTGTTGGCCCTAATACTTTAAGAATGACATCACACTTTGTATTTGTTTTCCATTTTGAACATAATATCTATGTGAATCATCTGGAAAGGAAACGATTGAGTTTTGCTTTTCTCACTTAAAATACTTACATGGTTAAAACCTAAATTTTTTAATCAAATGAAAATTTAAATTAACAGTTTCTTATTCTTTTAAAGGCCACTTCAATTGTAAATCTACTTCAAATGTCCAGAATCTGAAAAGCTAATTCTTATTTTTTGTCAATTTAACATTCCTAAGACATTTTTAATCCATACTTAACAAATGTACAAAATTAATGGATTAAGCAACATGGAATGGAAAGAGCTTCTCTTATGCAGAGCTTTAAAATGGTTTACAGGGCTGCAGCCTGATCAGGCATTCCCCATTAGTTCTATTAAATATATAGAATAATACATGTAAATGCTAAATATTTTAATTTTTTCAAAATTGCAGAATAGCTCCTAGATTATTTTATAATATAATAAAGTTCACCTTAGAAAGAAATATTATTGTAGACAATGAAGTGCTAAATTACAAATTGTGCATATTCAGTTTTTGTATTCAGTCATTTTCTATTCAGCTATTTAAGCTTGTTCTTCCTACTGAAGCTCAGTTTTGATAGAATAACTGTGAAGGAGCAAAGACAGTGTATTTCATATGCTTGTTACTACAGAATGGATTTCAAAATACTGATAAAGTCTGTTATCTTTAATTTTTGTGTCCTTTAATAGATCTGAATTAGTCAATTCCAAGGCAAACATTTTAATTTTATGTTCATTGTGATGGCAAACATAATGATTGTATTCTAATTGAAAAAAATGGTATTCTGTTCATTCTTTTCACTAATGTCTGGAGAATTAAACTTTCATAAATGCTTTTAACTTTTAAAGTGACTATGAAGAATTTTTGGGTTGCTCTAATGCTATAGAGTAGGAATGAGGGACTCTTTAAAAAGCATTTCCAAAACACAGTGTACACATTAGCACTGTGCGAGGGTTGCTGAGGGGAAGGAGGGCCGCTGCCACTAAGAACCATTCTCTGCTTCTCTTCCAGCGACTCCTGAAACACCCCTTCCATCCCCACCACAAGGCTCTGGACAAGAACAATACAAAATTGCTGCCAACCAAGCCTCAGTCATTTCACACCAGGCCCTAAGCAAACAGAAGCAAGTGTGAGCCTGTGTGCACTTCTTTGTGGCACTACCTAAATGTGAAAGATTGCTCCTTGTAAAGTATCTCAGGATAGTACTTTTGGTCAACCCGTAGCCAGGGTTTCTGCATGGTGCTGTTGTAAGATGGTATCTTAATTTTCTTGTCGCTGTACTCAGTTTGTTTGTTGTTTCTACAGTGTAAAATTTCACATGCCACCACTATATATTTGAGTTTGAAATTGTTTATAAAGTGTACTGTTTTTAGGTGTCCCTGCACTGAGCCTGAACCTGTGGAATCTTTTGTACTACTTTCATAATAACATTAATTTAAACCTGTAAATAATTGCTTTATTGTGATGTGATGAAGAATTAAGTGTTTCCTTTGCCTAAGAAGAGTAGATCAGAGACACCACAATAACAATGAACCAAGTTTTATATTTTATAATCTTAAGGATTGGAAAACTAAAACAGCAGCTATAGAATGTTTTTTCTTTTCTTCTTCTTCCTCTTCCTCCTCCTCCTCCTCCTCCTCCTCTTCCTCCTCTTCCTCCTCCTCTTCTTCTTCTTCTTCTTCTTCTTCTTCTTCTTCTTCTTCTTCTTCTTCTTCTTCTTCTTCTTCTTCTTCTTCTTCTCCTTTCTTTTCTAAAAGAAGGATCACTTAAGAGCATTCTTGGAAGCCATTCTAACAATGATTAGATATTCTTTGAAATCTAACTGTATTTGAAGGTGTAAGCTAAAATAAAACATACCTTTTTTTTTTCCCACTGGTTAGGATACAGGCTAAACTGCATGAAAGGAAACTTGGAAACACAGATCAACCTGAAAGAGAAATTTAATTCACTTTCTTGAGGCAATCTAGAAAGTCAACCATTAGGGGCTGGGGAGATAGCTCAGTAGAATAAGCACTTGCCAATCAAGCACAAGGAGCTGAGTTCAATCCCAGTTCAGGGAAAAAAAAAAAAAAAAAAGAGAGTAATAGAAAGTCACCCATTGACTAGGAATCAGCACATTCCCACAAAGAGCTCACGGCAAGGCTGAGGTAATCCAGTAGGACCCTGTGCCACACAGCCCCGACACAGCCTCTAAGGGGGCAAATCAGCCATCCCACACATGTGTGCCTTGTTTAGTCCTCATGGCAATTCAGTAAGGAGAGTGTTGCTATTTCTCTTTTATACATAAAAGAAACCTCCAGTTTGAGAGTTTAAAGAGCATAACAAAGTTTCCATGTCTAGAGAAGCCATACTCAAGGCCAGCTCTGGCTGACTTTAAGGGTACTGTAGTTGGTGAGAGAAAAGAAACCTTTGAATTTCTTACTCAGTGTGATTTTCAATCTAGTAAAGACTGAATCCTATGTATCCTGTTACTTGTAACATATATCCCATTTAAGTGGTAAATTTAAAGATGTTGAAGTGTAATAAAATATTAGTTTTCTCCCTGAAGTATTTGAAAAATAAGAGTGACGGGTAAATTTTGATCAAAACAAAAACCTGTTCAGAATTTCTGAGACATACAAATATAATGAAAGGCTCATTATGAACTGAGTCCAATTTATTTCAGCCCACACCTGCTTGATATCTTAAGATGGAGTTTATTTTAAAACAGTTAATCCTGGGCTACATCACGAAGCAAAGTCTCTCTCCTTCTTTCTCTTTCCTTACTATAGCAGAGAAAAGTGAAAGTTTCTGGAGTAATTATCAACAACATTAATAAAAAAAAGATATTCCAAGCTATAATACATTGAAATAAATGTGTTTTTTGAGGCTTCTCAAAAATTCTCCAGATTATGATTTTTATACTTTCCACTTGCCACATAAATAAGTTTATATTAATATTTATTAATATATTGGCTTTTCACATGGAACAGTGATTTATGCATGAGTTCTAGGTAATCTAATAAAATTAATAATATTCCTTTAAGAGTTGGTATCCTGTTGTGCTATAAAATATACCACTGAGTAAGGGAAGGGAGAGAAGACCGAACAGAGAAAGATCTCTGAGGGGAATTTTCTTAGTTGTTATTGTTTGAAAATCCATTTTAATGTGTATTTTCTGATTTCTATACAGATACAAAGGTATCTTGTGTAGATTTCTCTTTACTTTTTGAGGTTGCTTTCTAAAATATATATATATATATATATATATATATATATATATATATATATATATATTACTTTGTCCATTCAGGCTGCTGTAACAACATACTGGTAACTGTGAAGCTGATAAAGAATTTATTTCTTACAATTCTCAACACTGGGTTGCTCAAGATCCAGACACTGGTAGACTCTGGCCTCGGATCATAGTCCCTATAGTCCCTCCTGGCAGTGTCCCTACCGGTGGAAGGTGCTGGGCGGCTTGGCGGGACCGCCTACAAAAGCACTGCTCTCATGCATGACCGTGTAGCCCTAGTGACCTAAGTCACTTCCTAGTGTTGATACATTGGTTTTTACTCTATAAATTTTGGAGAACATAGAACATACCAAATGCTTTTAAAATGTGAAAATAAAATTTATTTTCCATGATCTTTTTAATTTATCCACAGATATTTACTAAGAAAATATTTTAATAGAATTTATTATTAATGATGATGTTTTATAACTATGGTCAGGGAATTTGTTATATTTTTGTATGCTAGACTGCTGACAAAGCTGGATAAGGTGAGCTTATATTTTCAAAATATTGATAAGGAAAGTCATTGCTTTTATATAGTATATAATTTTTTCAGGTAATGGAACTGAATAATTTATTATGAACAGCAGTTCATTTTATAAATATAAAGCTATTTTTATAAATTTCATTGTTGATTTTTAAAACTGTTAAATTATAGTGAGATTAAAATATCCTTTCTGTTTCACTGAACTTTCTAAATAAAAGCTTTAGAAATAACTGAAATGAAGTGTTTTGTTAATTTTCAAAAGTGATTTTTTAATTTTAGAGATGTGAATCATCTTTCATATAGTAACTGGATTATATTGATAAACAGTCCAACATTGATTTTATTTATTTATTTATTTATTCATTCATTCATTCATTCATTCATTCATTCACTCATTCATTCAGTTACCAGGGATTGAACTTGGGACCTTGCGTTTGCCAGACAGGCGCTTATGCCATTGACCTATATCCCTGGCCCTAACACTAGTCTTTAAAATGGAGCAAAATTAATCGCACATCTCCAAACAGTCATAAACTTGGAAGCAGATTAGAGGACAATTCTCATGTTTGTAACTCATGCTGTAATTCTACCATAGAATTTTGGTGACAAAATTTTGCTTTCTGTCTTTGTCACAGTAATTAGACTATCTGGCTGATTCAGCTCAATGAGTTTGTGTCATTCTTTGGTACAGATATTGTTAACCTATCTGTTCAATGGCTGGTATACTTGGTACTTGAATCTTAATTATAAAATTCTAAACTATTTCTAAATTTTATAGATTTTACTAAGTTTTGTTCTATGATATTTTTACTTTTATCAAGTAACTCCATCCTTGAGAATGAAAAATGGCATATACAGCTCAGGGCAAACCTGCGGCTCTCCCAAGGCTTGTGTTTCCCAGTTGCTCTGAAGCAGCAGCATTTAAATACCACAGTTAGGTATGTGGTCGTTTTTTTTTCACCTAGTTTGAAAACATGTGGATATCACACTTTGTATTTTAAAGTTTCAGCCTTTCCTGTTGACTTCCTCTCGTGGAAGAAGAGGCTTAGTACACATAGCCATATCCGTTAGCGTCTCATGTTTTTCTCTTTCTTTCTTTCTTTCTTTCTTTCTTTCTTTCTTTCTTTCTTTCTTTCTTTCTTTCTTTCTTTCTTTCTTCCTTTCTTCCTTCCTTCCTTTCTTCCTTCCTTTTTTTTTTCCTTTCATCTATTGCACTGAGAGTGGAACCCAGAGCCTTACACTTGCTAGCTAAGCACTTCACAACTGAGTTATGCCCCTGGCCTAAATTTCTTAGTAAGTTAATATTATCACTTAAATTAATAGTGACTATTTGATTTCTTTCCTTTTTTAATGCTTTTAGGACAGGGTATATAGGGTCTACAGTGTCTCACTATGCAGATTGGACTGGTAGTGATTCTCCTGTTTTCAGCCTCCCAAGAGCTGGGATTACAGATGCACGCCACCACACCCAGTCTCAATCGCTGTCTCAGCATGCGGGGTGGGCACTACATGTTGGAGATCAACCCCGGCCACTGCACTCTGCCGAAGCAGGTGCTTTAATCTGCTGAGCTATCAGGCCAGCCTTGTGACTATTTTCTGCCCCAATACACTCTGAACATAGGTAGATCATTGTAACATTTTAAAGTGCAGCATATTGGCTCCTATTCAGCCTTTTGGAGGTGCCTATGGTGATCCAGGCCTATAGCTCCTGCACCAACTCAAGAGAACAGCAAAGTCAACTCACTCTCCAATGCTACTTTGAGGTTCATTGAGCCTTTGTTGAGTATCCATGGCAATTTAATGTCTTTTCCCAGTTTGGCATCAGCCTCACTTCTAGGTATGGTCCTTTGAGCACTCATTGATAAATGTTCTACATACTAACTTCAGGTTATCATTCCTAAAACAACACAGAAAAATTCATGTGTAATATGTCATCAGTAAAATATGAAAAAATAGTTAATCTCAAATTAGATTGCAGTGTTAACAGAAGTCAAATTTTAAAAGTTAGAAACATAAACTATAGGTTATAATGTTATCAGAAATCAAATCTATGCAATAATCTAAGGAAAGATTTATGCTTCAACCATGAAAATTATGTAACATTTCTAATTCTGAGTTCAGGCAAATCAGAATACTGAGGAAGAAGAGAAAGATGTTAATAGTGTGGATGAAATGAAGTTACTGACGTAGATTTATTTTACTACAAATTATAATAAATCTCAGAAAAGCAGGATTATATATTTCAATTAGTATAACTTGAAAATGAGATCACCTACAAGTAGATTAGTATTTATTTTATGATTTTTTTACATCTTTCTGAAAACAGAATTAGTGCTTCTAAAAATGTTAATTGTAGAATCAAAATGTAACAAATATTTTAAAATTATATATTGTGAATAATTTCAGAAATATTTATTTTGTAAAACTGCTAAGCAGGGACCAGCCAAATAGCTCAGCGGATTAAAGTGCCTGCAAGCAGATGCAGGGGCCAGGGGTTCAATCCCTGGGCCTGCTGTGCCGACCCCTGACCCTGGATGCATTGAGACAGCAATAGAGACTGGGTGTGGTGGCACACGCCTGTAATCCCAGCTTTTGGGAGGCTGTAAACAGGTGGATCACTATGAGTCTGATCTAGGAGTGAGACCCTGAACATCCTACAGACCGTTCCCTAAAATATAAATAAATAAAATAAAAATAATACCTGAAGGACACTAACAAAAACAGTCAATGTGTAAAAATATTTGGATAATAAAAGAAATTCTAAGAAAAACCAAAAATAAATGCTAGAGGCAAAAGCAATATAGTATAAACGAAGAATTCCTTTAATGGGTTCATGGACCAGAAAAGAGCATTTGATCGCTACGATCAGCCACAGAAACTTCCCAAACTGAAAATCAAGGAAAGAAAAAGACTGAAAAAACCATGAGACAATATCTAAGAACTGTAGGACTACTGTAAGAAGTATAATGTATATATAGGGCGAATATCATAAAGGGAAGAAAGACAACATATGTGATACAACAACAGAATTTCTTTAAATTAAAGCCAGGCACCGAATGACAGACCTAGGAAACTCAGGAAAACACTGGCATGGGTAAATGCCAAAAAGGCAACTGACGATTTCAGACTAACATTTCAGAGAAAAGTGCAAAACCTCCACTGAAGAAGGAGATCTTATTGAAACACGAGTAAAGATGAATGTTATACATGAGTGTTCAGAAATCAGTGCGAGAAGGAAGTAAAATCGATTTTGTAAATATGTAAAACATTGATAGAAAACCCTGTCCACCAACCTAGAATTCTGTATCCTCCAAGATTGCACACCTGACATTATGACAAGCAAAATATGAAGAAATCTGTTGCCAGTAGACCTTTCTTGAAAAAAAAAAAAAAAAGTATATGGAATTCTTTAGAAAAAGAAAAACTGAAAGAGATCTTAAATTAAGATTTACCTAACAAGGAAGAACACTGAAGAAGAAACAAATGAATGAGATATACATATTTTTTAGTTGAGAAGTTGAAACAGTTCTTTGAACTTTAACATTTTTCACAAAAAACAAATTGTCAAGGACCAATGATGTAGATCAGCAGACTAAGCGCTTGCTTAGGTAAGCACAGGGGCCACGGTTCAGTCCCTAGCACCGTATGTCATGCTGGCTCCACACCTGGGCGTGCTGAGCCAGTGATGGAGTCTGGATGTAGTGGTACATGGCTGTACTCCCAGCACTAGGGAGGTAGAAGACAGGGATGGCATTAGATTCTCTCAGAAGCGTGGTCCCTACTGTGAACTGTGCTGTGAGGGATCTAGTTTGCAAGTGCTTCATGAGACTCCATTGCCCAGTTATCCAAGGTGGAGTAGAGGTGGGGATGCTAGCACTGAGGAGTGGCTACAAATACAGATTATTGTTGGCAGAAAGGGATTTGACTGTATGTTATATGAATAGCACTTGGATCATCCCAAACCCACCCATGACCCCAATATTCATGGAAAAGTTTTCTTCCATGAAACTTGTCTCCAGTACCAAAAAATAAGTACTGTTGTTTGAAAGCATGTTTAGGTAAAAATTCCCTATAGGAAGAGATGTTTTTTGTTCACTGTCACATTATTACTAGTTAGCATAATCTTTGGTGTTTACTTGATACTCAGTGAATATTTGCTAAATGAATAAAATAGCTTCTGATACATTATTGATTTTAATGTATTGCTACATATTAAAGCATTTAAAATGTGCAGCCGTTTCTACTTTCTAAGAACATTGTTAAGAAGATTAAAAGAGTAACGGTCTTCTTTGCAAATTCTGTGCCTGCTTAAGTTGACATAGACATGAAGAAAAAAAATCACAACAGATTCAGTTTGGGGAAACAAAAGAAAGTTGACATTGCCATTAGTTTTATGGAAGAAGTGGGCAAATGTAAAGCAAAAAAATGTGAAAACATCTAATTCAACATTGATTTGACAATAGCTATATGAGAAAACAACAACAACAAAACAAAACAAAACAAAACAAAACAAAAAAAAAAAACAGAAAGGTTCCTGGGGAGAGACACTGTTTGGTTAGATGTGATACATTGGAGTAGGAGTGAAAATAATTAGAATGGGCCTCTCTCTCCATCTTGGCTGCTTTTCTTCAAGAATATGATTACAATAGTAAAATACGTCTGGAGGCTGGAAGTCTGGGATCAGCACTCCAGAATGATTGAATTCTGCTGAGGATGCTTTGCAGGATTGCAAACATCTAACTTCTCAGTGTTTCTTTGCGTGCTGGAAAGAGAAAACATATTTGCTTACTAATAAAATCTAATATATAAAATGATTAAAATAGTAACAGCAACTTATTCCGTAAATGTAGTTTATGACTAAATAAAATGAATGATACTTACAAAGGACAGGTAGAAGACATTAAAATATTTTGTATAATATTTTTATTTGAACTTGTGACATGGCACAGCAAGGCTTATGGTATATCGCAAAATGGTATAATAAATTATGTGCTCAAATGCAAAGAAAATGTATTCAAGTAAATGTTCAAGATATAAAAAGAAATTGAAGTCAAAAATAAGAGAAAAGAAATAAAGCAGTATTATAAAATGCAGCAAGCATTGTAGATATTAAGCCAACTATAACAAAAACCATTTTACTCATCACTGGTCCAGCATACCAACTAATTTACAGTTTGTCAAAGTAGATATAAAAGAAGCTCAGTTATATGTTTTCTATAGTGAGTCTACTCTATGTCTAAGTCCCGTACCTGCCCAAAGTAAAGGGGTGAGACATTAGGATAACACTAAGCCAAATAAAGCAGGCATGGGCGGAAGGTGTCAAACAGTGGTAGAACATTTGCAAAGCACACAGACAATCTCAGATTCAAACTTTAACACCCAAAATAAAGTATTAATTAAGTAGTTAATATTAATTTTAGACATTCTCTTGAGAAACTGGCATCACTATTATCAGCAGTAAAGTTAGATAATTCGTGGGGAGGAGAGTCCATCCTCCAATGAGACGTAGCAAACTTTGATATGTGTACACCTAACAACAGAGTATAGAGCACACAAGACAAAGGCTGATCATATTGCAGAAAGAGACAGATGAATCTACACTAAAAGAGGAAAAATTAAGCCTCCTTTATCAAAATTAGGAAGTTCTAGCGGTCAGAAAATCAGCAAGGAGGCAGCTGAACTCAAGATGGCATCAGTCAGCTGTATGCAATAGTCATATATGTAGTATTATTTTTCTTGGCAGCACCAGAATATACATTTCATTTCAAGCTCACAATGTGTATTCATCATGACAACCTCATACGGGAACATTTAACTTATCTGAACCCATTTAAAACAACGAAATTACAGATTTTTTTCAGACTGTGATCAAATTAGAAACCAATAAAAGAATTATAGCTGAGAAATACCGAAATATTTGGATATTAAATAGCACACACACACACACACCTCTAAATAAAACAACATTCAAAGAAGAAGTCGCACAAGAAATTTAAAAATTTTTTTTTTTAGTTACTGTTCTGTCGTTGCTGGGACAAATATGTGGCATGCAAGCTTAGGGGAAGAAAGATTTATTTAGCTCACAGTTCCTCGAGGTTTCAAAATGCTTCCCCTGCTTTATAGGGACTGGAAGAGGGGCTGGGGCACTGCCATGTCCAGAATTATCTGCTCCACGCCTCTGCGAGAAACTGCTGCCTGGTGGGGGGAGCTGTTTGTTAGCATCTCTTGGCCCCGCCCCCTCAAGCCCCGTCCCTTAAGCCGCCTGCTTGACAGCCCCAAGATTTACATAAGGCTTTGCAGGTACAACTAGATACAAATCACAACAGCGTTGAAGTAAATGAATATGAAAATACAATTTAATTTATGGAATACAGAGGAAACAGCAATTGGAAAGAAATGTATGGCATATGTTAGAAAATAATAAGTATCTAAAATCAGTGTCAGCTTCCATGCTAGAATGGCAGGTGGGAAATCTAGTTAAATGAAGAAGAAAAAGCAAAAGAAAAGTAGTAATAAAAATTAGATCAAAATCAATGAAATTAAAAATAAACAATCAAGAGAAAAATGAGCAAAGCCAAGTTATAGTTTTTTTGAATATATCAATAAATAAAATTGATTATATCTAGTCATTCTAAAAAGGGAGAGAAGAACTTAATCATTAACGAAAGAACAAACATCTACACGGAGCTTATAGTCCTTATGTGGAAAATAGATGTTACGAAGAATTCAATTAACCAGTTCAAAATGGACTAGTTTTTGAATGATAGAATCTGCCCAGATTCACAAGTCAGAATATTCTAATACTAAATTGAATCAAAAATTAATATCATTCCAAACCAAAATGCAGTAGACTCAGAAAGGTTCAGCGGTGTATTCTACCACTCAAGTGAGAAATCATATCAATTCTGTAAAATTTCTTCCAAAAAATGACATAGAAGACATAAGAAAAAAATATTTCCTGATTCACTGAGGACATGATTTCACCCCTATAAGTTTGTGTGCTGGAAACCAGGTCTCAGATGGGAGGCACTGAGATGGGTCCTCATACAAGCTGAAATGATCATAAGGGCATTGTTCTCGGAAGGGAGTAACACTAGCCTTGTGGATTTAACTAGTTTGAAGTGAGAGTAGCACTAGGCTTTAAGATGGTAGGACATTACAAAAATGAAAGGGCCGGGTGGCCTTTGCTAGAGAATTGGTGCCATGCTGTTAAGACCTTATGGGCATCAGAACCATAACCCTAAAACTTAGTGGAAAGTAGAAAATAATGAAAGAAAATGTTTGGCAGAGAAAGTATCTAAGCAGCAAAGCATCATGCCTACTGTGTGGCTGCTTTGACTTTTCAGTGCAGCAAAGAGAAAGAGAACTCAAATACTCAGAAAATTTGCAATCCAGTGAGCAAAAACTAAAGAAAAAGAATACAAAGGAGAAGAGCTCAGCAACCACTTGTTAAAGATATTAATACCAGTAAATGGAAGGCAAGTCTCTGGCATGAAGTCAGTAGAAAAAATTCTCACAGGCATCTCAAAAATCTGTAATGTCCCTCACTTCTATTACCAAATTAAGGACATTTGGTGGCAAGCTAGATTCAAAAATGAATTTGGGATTATATCCACAGACTTTGTACTTTCTGGACTAGGGTTCTAGGTGCTGATTCTGTAGATTGGAGAACTTCAGGAAAGCTCCTGGCACTGCTGAGAAAACATGGTGTCAGTTCCACATGTGTACAAAATGGAAGAACTAGCTGGTCATGTTAACTTTCACCACATTTGCAACAAAAAAGACTGGGAAACTAGGTGGAGCTATTTTAGGATTCAGAGATTCCATAGTCTCTATGAGATGCCGTGTGCAGGTGTGGAAGTAAAATACAGTTGAGATCTGAGAAAGATAGAGCCATTAGTAATAGGCAATTACAGCTTGGGGAGCACCCCTGGAAGCTGTAGTCAGCAAAGCCATGGCACTGGGGCTGGGCACCCCACACTTGGCTTCCGTGTACATAGCATTCCCAAATTTAAGATATAGTGTTGGACTTGCTGGTTATTATTTTTGCTTGGGAACCATCATCTCAGTCTTTTCCAGTACAAACTGTTGGGGAAGAAGGAAAAACTCTTTGTATTCATGAATGACTTAATTTTCTACACAAAAAATCTCAATAAGAAAGAACAAACCCAGAAAAATTAAACCTTTCCTCCTTTCAGTTGTTGGTGTCAAGAATTTCACCCCAAGAACAGGAGAGCTGAATATCATACACAGGAGTACATTATGGATACAAATAATCTGATGTTGAGGATTGTGTAAAGGCATAATACCAAGAGTTAATATAATAATTAAGGAAAACAATAAAGCTGAGTGACATTTCCTGACTTCAAGACTTAGTTGTTCATTAAGACAGTGAAAAATAGAAAATTAGATCTTTGAAACACAGCAAACAGTGCAGAAATAGAGTCACAGTGATAAAGCCAAGCAGTCTCTGATAAAGAACAAAGACAAGACAATAAGGAAATGTTTATTTTCTAACAAATAGGGCTGGAAGAGCTGGTAATCCATATGTAAAAACACCAACAAAAATGGATTTGAACAGACTTTATTCACTTCAAAAATGTTAAGGCCAAGTGGATCATAAATGTAAGTATAAAACACAAAACTATAATACTACAGATAACATGAGATAGATCTAGCTCTACTAATCTGGATCCAATACTTCATGGTAGTAACTTTTGAAATGTAATCATAGTTATTATCGTCCAAGAAATAAATGATCGGCAAAATAATTAATTTAAACTTAGGAAGATTTAAAACTCTGAAAGATACATTTAAGAGAAGCAAGGGTAAGCAACATGCTGTGAGAAACATTTCCAATAGATTTATCTGACAAAAGACTGTTATTCAAACATGTACAAAGATCTTTAACACTGGACATCAGAAACTGAACCATCTCGTCAAAAAATGAGCAAAGACCATTTGCTCCTATTCTTGGGATCAAATTCTTTACACCCACAACTGAAAGGAAAAAAAGGTTTAATTTTGCTAATAATTCCAGGGAATGTATGAGAATGTACCATTACATTTTAAACAGTGGTTCTCAACCCTTCTAATGTTGTGATCCTGCAATACAGTTCCTCATGTTGCAGGGAACCCCAAACCAAAAAATAATTTTGGTGGCTACTTCAAAACTATAATTTTGCTACAGTTATGATTCGGAATGTAAATACCTGATATGCATTATGTATTTTCCTATGGCTTTAGGCGACCTTGTGTTTTGGTTGTTCGACCCCCGCCGGGGATGTGACCCATAGGTTGAGAACCGCTGCATTACAAGGAAGCAAATGAAAGTAAATTTTTGATCTTATGTCATTATAGAAAGGAAATAAAACAGTACTACTAAACACCCATTAGAATGCCCCGAACCCACAACAGTGACAATTGCAAATACGGGCCAGTATACTGATCAACAATTTTCATTCGCTGCTTTTGTGCATTTCAGATGGTCCAGCTACTTCGGACAACAACATGGAATTATCTGACGAAGCTAATCATGTTCCCGCAATTCGATCCAGCAAACACACTCCTTAGTACTTTCCCAAATAAAATAAAACGTTCACTTTTATACAAAGACCATCACACACATTTTTATTACAGCTTTAATAGCAATTATCTATCTCAGAAGCAAAGATATCTTGGAAACAAAGATAGTTCTTACTGAATGAAAGGACAAATACAATTTGTTATATATCTGGACTATAGAAATATCAGCGAGCAATAAAATGTAATGAAGTATCAAGCCACAAAAGACTACAAGAACCTAAAATGTATGTCACTCCAGTCAGTCTGAAAAGACTAGTCCCTACTACATTTTTGAGCAATGTGACATCCAGGAAAAGATAAAACTAAGGAGATTATGAAAAGACCAGTACTTCCTAAAGCTTAGATGGAAGAGAGAAATGTGAGGACAGAAGAATTTTAGGAAAGTGAAACTATTTTATATGGCACAATAATTATGATGTGTATCATGCATTGTGAAAAATCTAAAGATTATAGAACAAAAATAAATGTCAATACAAAATATAGACTTTCAATCCAAATTATCTATCAAGGAAAGTTCATTGAGTATAATAAATGTGCATTTATTATAAGTGCAGATAGATAGTAGGGAAGAAAATTGTACGGGAAGTTAGATCAATATGGGAAAGCTGCAGAATCTATTCAATTTTGCCACAAATGGAAAAATAATTTTGACGTAGTCCCTATTTTAACATGAGACATTTACTAAAAATATGTGATAATTGTGGGTTTCATGTTAATCCTATGTCTGTACGTAAGATTTGGCTAATTTTTGTGCCAGGATACTTCCATAGCCAGCTCAGAATCACAATGAGAAAAATTAATATATTTTAAAGAAATGTAATTTTTGAAGTGTATTTTGTGGAAGTTGAAAGAAGAATTTTGGATGCAAGCATCCTTACTACTAAAACCCTGAATGCATCTAAAAGGCATAGTAAAACTAGCTTGGCTACTGGCTCTCAAGCTCAGAGAGAAGGCAAGAAAAACACTAGTGCTTGCACTTGGTGGCCTCTGACTTTGGACGTACTTTGACACTTTCAAGTGTAGTCTGTGTAACTGAGTGGCAGCAGATGTAAAATAAAATCCGTGAACAATCAGACTGTAATGCTCAGCATAAGAACAAATATTTATGTTGAAATTTGAGATGTCAGATATAAAGAAAATTATTCTTATTAAATACGGACAGTATACATTCAAATAAAAGTACTGTCTTTTATTGTTCATATACATTGCTTAGTTTAGCATGCAGATATAATCATTCTTTTATGATAGTAGTATCTTGTTTATAAAATAGTATTCAATTCTGGGTGTTCCACTGTGGTTTATTTGTCTGATTTAGAATCTGCGCCTAGAAATGTCCAAAATCATTTATATAAAACCTTATATAACCTTATGTATAAGGCACATACATAAGGTTTTCTAAATAATATTTATAAAAATTATAAACACAAGGACATAAATATATAATTATATATAGATAGATACAGATATCTCAGATGGTTGTTACAAATACAATCTTAAGTTAGTTCAACACCTTGAACCCTCAGTGTTATTAAATAGTTCTACATACACTCGAAAATATAATCCCAGAGATTCTTGGTTGGTAAAAGTTTTTTTTTCTTTTTTTACTTATTTTAGAGTTTACGTATCATATTTTTTTCTTGTCTATTTCTAGATCTCATTTTTCTCTTTTATTGAGGCCCAATTTTTACTTTCCTGTAATTTTAATCAATGAGTGAGATAGTCATATTCTGATTTTTTTCCATTAATATGTAGTAAAGCTTCTGTGGCTCCAGAGAGCCAAGTCCTTAAGTGAGAATTATTATATCTTTTCAGGGTTATGAAAAGGTAAAACTTTTCATAATAGTAGCCATCTCTAGGCAACTGTCAGTTCTTTTGACTAACACCCAGTGCTCAGAAGACTCCCATCAGAACTTAATCCTGAAGGAGAGCATTCTTAGAACAGAACAGTAAACTATAAATATACTGAAAATCAGGAATAGGAAAGAAAACGTTGAGATGGACCACGAATGTAATGTGATATCTGGAGCATTAGACTTTATCACTTTTCCTAAATTCTTTGGAGTATTTCTTTCCTGTGTAATGAATGCAAGGAGAGAGAGAGAGAGAGAGAGAGAGAGAGAGAGAGAGAGAGAGAGAGAGAGAGAGAGAGAGAGAGAGAGATAACGCAGAGAAATGATAAACCAAAATGAAACCAAATCTAAACCAAAGTGATGCACTAGGGAAGAGCAATTTAGGCTAGATTAAAATATTTTATTTTCCAAAATGATGATACAGAAAGCAGTACAGCAGCAAATATTTGTGGTTTGGGTACTTGATAGATTATTATTTATTGCAGATTACAGAAACATCAATAAATACTTAAAAACTTCTACAAAGGGAAGTAAACCCAAAATATGAAAGCCTTATACATTTGCCTCACAAAACATATCCATAAGGTCAAGAAAGATGTGAAAAGAAGCTTTCATTGTCTTTAGGAAAATAGAATTTAAAATTATCCTGTAATAATAGTGTACATTGACCTGAATGGTTAAGATGGAAAACGACTAAAAATATGTTGTTTTCCTCAGGTTGTGGATCAAGTAGTCATACTACACATTAAAAATGGAGCTGTAGAAAAATTACTTTAAACATTACTTGACATATGACTTGTGTTAAATGAACATGTACTTTTAACTCAATAATCTAATTTTAGGTAGGTGATTTGACAGAATGTGTACATATGTTCTAAAAACTAAAATACAGCAATGTTTCTAGAGGCACCACTTAGTAATGGTTGCAGAGGGGTCACTGGCAAAGTGTGACTTCTAGATGTAGGCACAGAAATAAGTATGGAGACATAGACTGAAATATTTTATAACAAGAAGTGAATGAGCCATGTTTGAGACATGTATTACATGTCTCAACACATGGTGTTGAGAAAACTAAATCAGGCACAAAGGAATACCTACTACAGAAAGCTCAAAAATAGGCGAAACTGGGGTAGGGGAGATAGCTTCGTGGCACAAGAGCCTGCTTGGCAAGTGCAAGGTCATGAGTTTGAACCCTGGTCCCACAAAAAAAAAAAAAAAAAAAAAAAAAAAAAAAAAAAAAAAAAAAAAAAAAAAAAAAAAAAAAAAAAAAAAAAAAAAAAAAAAAAAAAAAAAAAAAGGCGAAACTTTTAAGTGGTTTTAGGAGTCAAAATTCAAAATAGTGGCTACAATGGTTAAGATTGGGCTTGGGTGTATAGTGAGTTTTGGGTGTCAGTAATGTTTCATTTCTTAATTTAGCTACTACATAAAAATATATGGTTCTTTTTATGAAATTAATATATGTGTTTGTGAGTCATACACTTTCACATGAAGGATGTGATTCAATTTAAAACTTTGTAATACAAAAAGAAATGTAAGGATTTATGGTTCTTGTGTTGGGGGATCCAGGGGGAATGGCTCTGCTTTCCCATTGTAAACAAATAGAAAACCGGCAAAACACATGCAACTGCTGTTTTCATTATTGCAGAGTAAGAGTGCAGTGCCCGACTTCATTCTTTCAAAAGAAAACTCAGTGATGTGAGTCTTCTAATCACTCCAGGTTTGTGCCTGTAGAAGCTGTCCAGCCTTGAATAGCAGGCATAGGGAGGAGACTCCAAGCAGATCGCTGGGAGTGACTGAGCCCAGGAGGCCTAGACACAGGTCAGAGCAAGGATTGCCAAGGGGACTGAAGTCTGCTAATTAGCCTATAACATTTTGCTACTTGTCTCAGAAAGAATATTTTGTTTTGTGAGATTGTTTCATCCATGAAATATTCTGTGGTGAGTCCTCAAAGTAAAGCTCACACAATATACAAGTAATGATGTATATTAATATAATTTTTCAAACAAAATAAGATAATGTAATATGAAAAAAAACTACATTGAACTAAAAAGAAATGTGCTTTAAAATACTTGAAATGTGTCTATTAAGGACTTTCTTCTTAAGTATGCAAGCCCCATAGACCAAATAAACAATCCCCTTCCAACCACCATGTACAGTGGGCATTATAAAGCATGGCTTTTGTATCAGGAGCAAGAATCAGTGTCACCTGTAACATATGAAGTAGCTGAGCCTTAGAGAGGCCCTACATTGACATCAGTCACTTTTATTTTTTCAGTAATTCTTCAGAAGCAGGCTAGGAGCTCTTAGTGAACAAGCTTGCAGTACTGAAGTTTCTGCAAGAGAAAACTTTAAGAAGGGAATTTTATTTCTGCAAACAAGTTTCCAAGTGCTGAACTTTGTTTCAAATAACAAAAGAGGTTAGATACTCACTAATGGACCAGATTCAATTTTCAGTGTAGCATTAATAGGCACGAAGCAAAGAGTCAGTTTGCTTTGATAAGAAACAAAAAATGAGGGCCAGCCAAATAGCTCAAAAGAAGCAGGGGCAGGGGCAAGCATTCTAGTCCCCAGAGGGCCATGCTGGCCCTGACTCCAGGGCGCACTGAGAGGATGAATGAGACTGGGCTTGGCGGCATGCGCCTGTAATCCCAGCAGTTGGGAGGCTGAAAACAGAAGGATAACTACATAATCTGTGTAGTGAGACCCTGTAGTTCCTGTACTAAAATACATTTCTGAAAAAGTATAATGAGTTTAATACTTTCAGTTCTAGAGGAAAAGATAACATTTTCCATGAAGGTTTTGATTTTTTCTTAAATACATGATTAATAATTTATATGAAGATAAAAAACATATATATGTTATATAAATCATTAAATAGTTTAAATCAAGTAAAAAGGTATTTTTATTTCTCTCTGCATATTTTTTTCACGTCTTCAGTAATATCTTCTGTACTTCATATCAATGATAGCAAAATTGCTGCATTGAATATTAACCTGTCTTTTTTAGCTTTTGGCTGGATATAAGAAAACATCAACAGGAAAACAATGAAGCTTACTTGGATGTTAGAATAGTTTTCAGTAGCCTTTAATATACACTATAGATGCATATAAGAATGATGCAGATTCATATATATATATATATATATATATATATATATGAATAATGCAAATTGTTAGATTCAATATGTGATTGTTTGGCTAACCAAAAGACATTTTAGTTCATAGTTTTCTTAATCTTTTCCTTCCATTACGTAAAATATTTATAGTAAACAAATCAGCCAAAAGTTCTAAAAATACAACTATATTGGTAGACCCATAAAAATGCATACAAGACCATAATCCAAAATTTTGAGAATAAATTAGATGATCATAGGAAATCATGTGTTATAAAAATATCAGATTATAATTTCTGATGCAAATCATAAGATAAGCAACTGTACTGGATGTTGAGAATAGAATAAAAATGCAATTAAAATTTTATTTTTTTCAAAAGGCAAAGGGACATATCTTCTAATATACAAAATGGCAGGGGAGACAGGATTTAAAAACAAGTTCATATTTTAGATGAATTCATTTATCAATCTGTAAATACTAGCTATGCTTATTCCATAAGAAGGTGAGAAGGCCAGATAGATGGTTCAGTACACTAATAAAACACAGCTTAGGTAGGTGCAGGGACGAGGGTTCCATCCGCAGTGTGCTGTGAAGGCCAGCTCCTGAGGTGTGCTGAGACTGCAACTGAGACTGGGTGTGGTGTTGTGCCCTTGTAATCCCAATATTTGGGAAGCTGGGAACAGCAGGATCACTATGCAGTGAGACCTTGTAGACCTTGTACTAAATACATTTTAAAAAGATGAGAGAGGCTGCAGAGATAGCTCAGTAGAATAAGTGCTTGCCTGGCAAGTGCAAGGGCCTGAGTTCAATCCCTGGTTCCGCAAAAAAAAAAAAAAAAAAAAAAAAAAAAAAAAAAAAAAAAAAAAAAAAAAAAAAAAAAAAAAAAAAAAAGAAAGAAAAGATGAGAGAGAATGCCTATGGAAGAGGGAAATGAAGAGAGGAAGGAATAAAAATAGCGGACCTTGACAAAGGGAAAAATAATCAAAAGAATAGTCAAAAGAATAATTGTTTAAGTAACTATTGAAGGAGCTCCAGTGACTCAAGATGGCAGCCAACACAGGCTCGAGAGTAAAAGTCCCTTGCAATTTCCGTCTGTTGGAAGAACTCAAAGAAGGCCAGAAAGGAGTAGGAGATGGCACAGTTAGCTGGAGTCTAGATGACGATGAAAACATGACACAAGATGGACAGGGATGGTAACTGGGCCTCCAAGAACAATTTATGAAAACCGAATATACAGCCTGAAAGTACAATGTGGACCTAAATACCCAGAAGCACCCCCCTTCATAAGATTTGTAACAAGAATTAATATGAATGGAGTTAATAGTTCTAGTGGAGTGATGGACCCAAGAGCCATATCAGTGCTAGCAAAATGGCAGAATTCCTATAGCATCAAAGTTGTTCTGCAAGAGCTTCGGCGCTTAATGATGTCTAAAGAAAATATGAAACTTCCTTAGCTGCCTGAAGGAGAGTGTTACAGCAATTAATCAAAAGCCCCCCAAGCCCTCCTCACCAGCCCCCACCCCAATTTGATTTAAACAGTCTTCATTTTCCACAGTAGTATATTTTCTAGTTACATCTTTTAGACCTCAAAGTACTGGAAAGAAAGCTCCCAATCAAGGCAGTTTATGTTAAGATACCGTAAATGATACTAATTTTCTGTTCATTTGAATAAGCTGTGCTATAACAAATCATACTGTCAGGTGTAACCACTATCCATGTAGTTGAACTTCTGGGATCAAGAAAGTTCATTTAAAAAAAAAAAAAGTCTATTTAAATTGATCCCCATCTGGACTGACGGGGCACATCTAACTTAACTGTGAAAGGTCACATTACACGATCACCTTGCTGCTGATTCCATGGCCCAGGGCGCTGTCTTCTCCCTCCTGGCCCTGCCTCTGCCACCTGGAGCCCTGGCCTGCGTGGCTCGTTGAGTCGATGTGAAGGCTTCATGTTGCCGTCTGTGGAACTAGTGTTGGGTGTGGGGGTGCTTTGCATGCACCCTGGCTTTTTTTTTTTTTTTTAAGTCTTAAGTGACACCCCTTCCAAGCCATTGACCTAGCCCACTCTCCTCCACTCCCACCCATGGCCAAAGCATAGATTGTAACCCTCCGACCCCCTCTGAAATTGGCCTTCGGTGAGGAATTCAGGGCTTTCCCATCTCTCCCCCACCTTGATCGAGGGGTGCTGCTTTTCCTCTTCCTCTTTGCCTTTGTTATCTGCCACCCCCAACACCCCCAACACTCTCTACGCCCCTTCCTTCCTCCGGCCAGAAGCCATCAGGTAAGGTTGGAAAGAGTCTCCGACCTCCGTCCTTTAGGTTTGGAACCGCAGTCCTTCATTCTGCACCAGCCTGGGAAATGAGTACCGGGCCCGGCCGTCACCTGTTGCCACCATCAGCCGATGTCTCAGCTCAGGCGTGATGAGGTGAACAGAGCAGCTGCCAGGGTCACACAGACCTGTCGGCGCCCCGGTCCCTCATGGGCAGACTAAGCGAGACCACACGAAGACAATTGTAAGCACGCGCAGTCCACCCGGGTTGTTCCTGCTTCCCCACCCACCTCGTTTGGGAGCTGAAGAAGGTTCACACAGGCTTCTGGGCCTTCGTTCCGGCGCCCTTGCCTCCGTTTGGGTCCGGTGCTCAGTCTGAGAACTGGAACAGAAGAAGCCGGCCAGCGTGGCCTTTGGCTTTGGTGCTGCTGCTTCTCATGCTCAGCGGGCACAAAGGAGCGGCTCGGCAGGTCCCGGGGCTGCTGTCCTGGCGTCCTGGCGGCCTGGCCCCTGCTGCACCTTCCCACTGTCTGTTCAGGGCCACTAAATGCTGAAATGTGGATGCATACGAAATAAAGGCAATTCATGCTGCTCTGAAAAAAAAAAAAAATAAAGTAACTATTGAGAAGTCAGATTAGAAATTAAAAATATTTCCTACCTTTTCATGCTTGATAAGATACATCTTTTGCCATATATTATCATTCTTTATTTTTCTTTGTTTTTCTGTATTTAGGACAGGGTCTACTGGGTCTCAGTAAGTAGATCACACTCATAGTGACCCTCTTGTTTTCAACCTTCAAGTGCTGGGATTATAGGCGTGTACCACCACGCCCAGTCTCAATTGGGGATTGAACCCCAGCAGCTGCCTTCTGCATAAGCAGGCACTTTAGTCCACTGAGCTATCAGGCCAGCCCTGTTATTAGTCTTTCTGAAACAAATATATGAATGAACATTCCAACGAAAATAATAAGAATAGCAGCAACTCAAACATAATAGATAGGAACATAATAGAAATAGCCAAGCAAAGACAGATAGCAAAATCTAACTTCTTTATGACATAGAATTAAGACTTCTTAAAAACAACAAATTAGTGAAGAAAAAAAAATAGATTTCTAAAGATCAAGAGAAGGCTCTCAAGACAAAACAAACAAACAAACAAACAAACAAACAAACAAACCCAAAAAAACCCAGAGAAACAGGAATATATAAAGATATTGCAGAGACGAGAATGAAGTAGGGCAGAACACAGCCCTGGCTCCTGGCCAGGAGATCCTGTCCTTGCAAGCGCAAGTTAGCCTTAAGAGTGTTCACAGCACTACAAAGGAAGATGCAAAGGACCAGGTCAGCAGTGCCACCTGTGAAAACTCCCCTGTTACTGTGCACTGTGTAATCCACATGGGACTTTCAGAGAAAAGTCCTCTTTCTCTAGGGCAGGCAAGAAAGTCCACATAGTACCTGTTATATTTGTGAAACTTTATTCACCAGCCATTTGGGGAAGGAGCTAATCATTTAAGACTCAGTTATTCTGGGAATCAGAAGCCATACAATTACACTTCAGCGTTTTGGGGTCATCTCACCACAGTCACTGGGTAGGAAACAGTCACAAGAGACAATCAGAGAGAGGACACAAGCTGGAAATAGAACTCTTGAGAAACTTAAGCTTAGGCAGACAGAGCAGAGTGGTTCCCACCCACTGTGATGAGAAGCCAGGCCAGTCTCTTCTGGTTTTAGAGGGGGCTGGTTCTGAAAGTGCTGGCAGTAAAGCCCTTGGGCTACTGATTCCTCCGCCCCTGCTCTGCTGCCTACATATGGCACAGAGCTCCGTCCGCTGTTTACTTTCCCTGTCTCTCAATACAATTAAGATTGCCAGTCAGACAATTGCCATGGGCCCTAGCATGCATGGAAGAAGGGCTGCTGAAGGGGGCACAGTGCCTAAATCCACAGGCCAAAAAATAAGAAAGTAGAGACAGAAGACTGGGACACAGAGAATGCTATGAATAGGGAGACAAGTAGGAGCGAATACTGCTGTAAGGTGAACATCGCTGACTACATCCAGCAGGAAAGCGGGACCAGATTAAGAATTCAGACACAAAAAAAGATCATGGGAAAATAATTGGACTTCGATATAATTCACTATTCTTTCCCCATATATGGTGGATTCTAATTCTATAGACCCTAGAAAGAAACCCTACATTCAAACATATGGAGATAGTGGACAGAAGACTAATCTGATATTAACTAAAAGTAATGAACATTAAGAAGATGTTATTAATGGCATAAAAAGAAAAATAGCAGAAAAAATGACAGTAGAAAATTTTTCAAGCTTGAGGGAAAACAAATAACATATATCTGAGTGAGGCATACGAACCTCAAATAGTAATATTCAGAAAACAGCTCCATGAACCATCTAGACAAAGTGTCAGAAGTACAGCAGAATCACAGAAGCTTAAAAGGAGTTAAAGAAAAGGTACAAATTACTTATAATAGTAAGCCCACTAGAATTGTAGCAGACTTCTCAACACAAACCGTAAAGGTAAGGAGAGCTTAGAATAAAGTATTTCAATCCCTAGGAAGAAAACAAATTGCAACTTGGAATCATATATCCTGCAGAATCATGTTTCAAAACTGATGGAGAAATAAGATATTTTCTACAACAAAGAAGAAATTCATGAACACCAACTAGTATTCCAAAGTATTCTCAATCATACATGGTTAGCCATATTTACAGCAGCGTAATTCTTAATAGCTTGTCTTAGTTTCTCTTCTCTTGTTGCTGAGACAAATACCCAACACCCAAAGTGAAGGAAGGAAAGATTTATTTAGCTCACAGTTACTGGAGGTTTCAGTCCATGTTTGGCTGGCTCCAATGTAGCCTGCACATGGCAGAGAGCAGCAGTTCATGGTAGCGGAACAGCAACAAATGGTGACAGAGGCAACCGACCTACCAGAGCAACAGAGAGCAATGGAGAGGGAGTTTGTTTCTCTGTCTCTGTTATAATACATTCAGTGTCTCTGCCTCAGGATTTCTGTCTCACACTACAGCGATAATCCTAGTAGTACTAAGACATATAACCTCAGCAGTACTAAAATACATAATCCCAGTAGATCATGTGTTAGTCTCAACCTCTAGAAGTCGCCACCTTATGATTGCATGAGGCTTGCGGGGACACCTATACACAAACCATAACAACCAATGTGCCATTTCACTCCTGTTATGGTTTATGTCTAGTTGTCCCCCCAAAGCCTCATGGAGTCATTGGGCAGGGACTTCTAGAGTTTGAGACTTGATCTATGATCCCTGGGATTATGGGTTTTAGTACTGATGGGATTATGGGTGGAAGTACTTCTGGGATTATGGGTGTAGCCTCGGGCGGGAGCTAAGGTGGAGAGCCTGAATGTAATATAAAGAGAGACAGAGAGACAGACTGGAGCTCGAGCTGGTGCTGCTGCTCTGCTGCCCTGTTTGGTTGGCTGCCTCTGCCACCATTTTGCTGCTGTTCTGCCGCCTTGAACTGGATGCTCTCTGCCCTGCTCCACTCAGCCTTGGGCTAGCCAAATATGGACTGAAACCTCCACAAACTGTGAGCTAAATAAACCTTTCCTTCCTTCATCTTGAGTGTCGGGTATTTGTCCCAGCAACGAGCAAAAAGTAACTAATACAACTCTAAAAAAAATTAACTATAATCACGAACATTGAAGGATTAACACAAATGTTGCTAGGAAATGATTTGTACATAAAACCAAAATGAAGCATTTTATGAAGTATTTCCTGCATTTCTGATGTTTGATGCATATCTGCATGTGAAGCTACCTGTGCAAACATACAAAATATAGTAACACAAGTACTGTGAAATTAAAGGAAGAGGTGCATTTGCATTAAAGAAAAATGTGATGTCACCAGTCAATTCTCATTCTATCAAGCGTTTTTCATTTTACTTTTATATTTCCCAACAAAACAAAATCATACTTGAATTTGTACTGCATTTTTTTTTTTTGTAGTAATATTCTATCTCAGAGAAAGAAGTGTTTGAGGTCATAGGTTTATTTAAAATGATTCTTCTGAGGGTGGTGAGATAGCTCAGTGGACTGAGTGCCTGCTTAGACAAGCTCAGAGACAGGCATTTGATCTCAGGTTCCACATGCTGTGCTGGCCCCGCCCACCCCCGGGCATGCTGCGCTGATGATGAAATGCAGACAGACATGGTGGAAAATGCCCGCAATCTCAGTGCTGGAGAGGCTGAAAAGCTGAAAACAGGTGGATCACTACAAGTTAGAGCTGTGCGGTGAGATCCTGCACACACACACACACACACACACACACACACACACACACACAATTGTCTCTGTTTTTTTAATGAAATCTTAAGAGGTAGTGTGAGTTCTGAGAAAGTTGTGACTGTGATTGGCTCCCAGAACTGTTACCTTTATTGTGGTATACATCAAATATGGTGGCAAAAATTGCAATCAATAAATGACATTGAACTGGTAACATGAACCAGCAAAATCAAATCAGGATAACCATGGCTTTAATTCTTCTGGTATGACCATGGGTAAAATAATTATTCTCTTTGAAGTGGTCTCCACATATATGTTAAATGAGAGGATTATGGCATGGATTCTGTAATATAAGCTTCTGAACATTTACCTCACTTGCTATGTATGAGAAAAAAAACTTATTTTTAAGAGACTTTTACTTGCATCCATAGAAAGTAGACCTGCTTTCTTTAATTTAGGCCCAGATTATCCACAATCTGTACATTATTTGGTTTTCAAGGGAATTCATAATTGGTAATTTCATAACATTTACATTTTGAAATGTATATAAGAAACTGTAGCCGGGCATGGTGGCGCACGCCTGTAATCCTAGCACTCGGGAGGCTGAGGCACGAGGATCAATGCAAGTTCGAGACCAGCCTGGGCTACAAAAGTGAGCTCAAGGCCAGCCTGAACTGCATAGCACAACCCTGTCTCAAAAAGACAAAAAAAGAAAGAAAAAAGAAACTGTAAATAGTACCCTGCAAATGGAATATGTCAAGAATATGGAAAAGAAACTTACTAGCCTATCACTCATTTTTTAAGAATAATTGTATTCCAAAATGTTTCTGTTTAGAAAGCTATAGCTCCTACTACATCAATAGTGAAAACATGTTATGATGTAAATAATTGGCTATAAAATACTCATATTTCATATGAAATGAAGACCTATCCTTGTTTGATCTATACAGATTGCCTGAAGAACTCCAGAATTTGATCATTCTGAGTCCGGTGATGATCATATCCAAGTATGACACTGCTCACTAAACAGGTGAAAGTTAGTGAGCTGATACAATTCTGATTAAGCTGTGTTTTCATTGCCCTTTTACAAACAGGATTCTCTTGCTAATAGAACAGCTTGGCAATTCTGAGAAACTCTCACTCCTCGAGTGAAAATTCAATAAGTAAGCTAAGACTACCAAATGGTAACCAGGCCTCGGGGATTCTATAGAATTGAAACACAACTTCTTTTTGACAGTTTTTAGTGTAGCTTTGGTGGTCTGCTTCCAAATCTGTCAAAAAGGTGATAACTGGACCTTGAAGTTTAGTTTGATTCATAAAACAAATAATCAGACAGCCTGTCGGCACAACTGCCTTTGGCTATTTAGGAAAAAAGGGAGAAAAAGAAAGGCTGAGTATTGAAGGAACAAAAGACTTAAAATCATCAAATTGTTGCCATGTACTGGCAGAAATTTTCTAAGTTTCACAGCAGGAACATCCAGTTAGGAAAACTAGGTAATGAAGGCATCTTCACTGATGTCAATAGAACTCGACAGCAAACACATCCCCAAAGAAATGACATTTAACAATTATGTCATCTAAAGTGATGGAGGAATCATCAGCCTCTATTTGTTTCAAAGGTGATTTTACTTTCACTTTCTCAACATCAATAAAATAGTCACCTACCCCAAGTTTATTGCATTGGCTATTCAAGGAAAACCAAGGAAATTGATGTGATAGTCTCTCCGTCTTTGAGCGTTACCAGCTTGCTGTTAGAAATATGCAAAGGAAAAGAGGAAGTGAAAAAATTTGATAACATTTTGCTTATCAAATAGATAAGCCTAGAATATTTTGCTTAGAATAATTTATGAGTGGGCATACTCAATGATATAATTCATACCTGCATGAATTTCAGTTCATTAGTCCTCAAGGATTGAGGCTATCTTAAAAGTTATGTAATTAAAAAATTAAATTGTAATTTCTTTAGCAATTGAATTTTTTATGTGTTAAATTAAGTCATGAAACTATCTAATGGTGTTAATGAATACTTGCACTACATGTTTTACTTGGATTTTTCATTTAATTCTTAAAATTTGCAAACATTGAAATGTAAAAGATTTAATGTAGACAGAGTGATTTTTAGAGAAATACTTCTGAAATGAATACATAGCATGAGGTTAATAATAGATTGCACATTATATATAGTTTATAAACCTAAATGAATATAAAATTAAAAAATTGCATAAAAGAACAATGAAGAATGCTTTTACAAATCAGTCATATAATAGTTCACTTTGTGCCAAAATCAAGAAAATTATATTCATGCAGTTAGAATTCTCAAAGTAGAAAGGGGCAGACAATAAATATTTAAAGATATAAAATTTCCTAATTTAGTTGAAATTATAGCACATTTCCAATAAAAAGAACCTTTTGCACAAGAAATTTGAATAAAATCATACCAAGATACATAAAAATGAAACTGTACAATGCTAGTCATAAAGAAAGAGTGTGCAAGAAACTAGACTAATTAATTCAAAGCATTGAGAGAGGAAAAAAAGATCTATTTGTGTGGAAAAGGCAAAAAAGAAGTAATATAAAGTCAATGGAAAATGGAAATATGCTTTTTAAAGTTTCTAATACAAGAGAAAATATCATATCATGTCTTATAAGTAGATTGTAAGTCAAAGATACAGTATAAATCTTAAAACAAAAATTAAGATTAAACAGTATGCAGTAAATTAATTAAATATTAATTCAAAGTTAAATATTTCAAAATAATTCAACTAAGACTTTTCATGATAGTAAAGAATTATTAAGAATAAAACATAACATAAAGACTAGAATGGCAAATATATGACCAGCACTTCTAACAGTTTGAGTACAGGACATTGCACAAGATTCTAGTATGTTGTGGACATGGACAGTGTCCATGACGATTACTAGTGGCCAGGTGGCACTTGTAGGACTGACCTACTGCTATTTCTTTGATATCTGCTCTTTAGACCCAGACAGAATCATGGCTCATAGGGTGCAGGAGAATTCCATTTGTAGAATATGCTGATGGACATATTCTGCTGCTGTATACAAAAGAATATGGGAAAGACTGCTTTTGTTTACCTCTTTTTTTTCTCCTGTGTTTGTTTGCCTCCTTGGTCAATTCTTTCCATTATTCTCCTTCATGGAGTTGTGGTCATTTTGATCCCTCTCTAGAATATTTTTTAGAAGTCTGTGTAGGATTGAGTTTGTGATAAAAAAAAAAAAAAAAAAAAAAAAAAAAAAAAAAAAAAAAAAAAAAAAAAAAAAAAAAAAAAAAAAAAAAAAAAAAAAAACTCTAGTTCTTTGTCATGGAAGTATTTCACTTCTCCACTAAACTTGAAAGAGAGTTTTGCAGGGTATAACAGTCTGGGTTGGAATTTGATTTCTTGCAAGACTTGAAGTACTTTGCTCCATGCTCTTCTTGACTTGATGGTTTGTGAAGAGAAATCTGCTGTTACTCTAATGGGTTTTCCTTTACATGTGATCTGTTTCTTTTCTCTAGCAGCTTTTAGTATACTGTTCCTGCGCTGAATTTCTGGGATCTTGATTATTGCATGTCTGGGTGTGGTTTTATTTGAATTGATGTTATTTGGAGTTCTATATGCTTTGGTTATCTGAATGCCAGTTTGTTTCCCCATATTTGGGAAGTTTCTTCAAGGTCTGAAAGTCTATTTTCACTTTTATACAAATGGTTTTGCCAGCTTGTAATTGAGGTTTTAAACTTCCTGTATATCACTTTTAATCTGCATCATGCATTTTGTTTCTTTCTTGTATTGGTGATTCATAGATCCTACCATTTTTCTATTCCCCTTTATCTTTTTTTTAATCAGTGTCTTCTTTAGGAACATTTAGTACCTCTTTCATTATACTTATCATTTCTTTTTATACTTCAGAAATTATTTCTGATCTGATTTCCTCTATGCCTTTCTTTACCTCAGATGCTACTATTTCAGAGATTTCAGGTTTGTGATTTACAATTTCTTCTGTGATATTGTCTCCTGCATTTGTTCTGGGTGGGCTTGGGGCCTAAGAGTGCATTTTTCTTTTTCTTTATTATTTTGTATAAATCTGTCTTTTGACTTTTGGTGTAGGGCTTTGGTAGAATTCTTACCTTAGTGTCAGGTCTGGATCTACCATCCACGTGGTTCAAACTCATCCACATGGGTGTGGCTTGGGTCTGGCTCCTGAGCTCCACTTCTCCCTGCTGCATTCCTTGGAGTTGAACCTGCTGTGCCACTCTAGCAAGACTTTCTGCTCCTGGATCAGCTGGGTGGGTCTTGTCTTGATGAGGGAATTTCTGCTGGAAGACTCCATACCAGACATGCCGGGCCGGGGCGCTGGCCCAAATGAGCATCCAGTGGCCTTGGGTCCTCTGACTCACACGCTGGGCCTTGGCTCTTGTGGTTCCAATCTGTGCCCAGTCTTATGTGAAAGGTTAGTGTATGCAAACCAAGCCAGGCAAAGCAGTTCTGATATATGGCTCTGTGAGAGGAAAAGAGATGGATTGTTGATAGAAAACTAAGTGAGCAAAAGGAGGGGGATATTTCTGATAAACATAACAAGCCTGACCTATTTCTCTTTACAATAACATTTCTATCTCCTCTAGGTCTCTTATCTTTTTAACTGTGTATTTGTATGCTGAGAAAATATAAGAGTTTTAAAACATATATGTTTGTGCAAGCTTTGTAAGACCTAAAAGTAATTGTTCCAAAAGTCAGAGAACTAAGAAAGATACTCAAAATAACAGAAATAGGTTAAGGGGAAGACTTAAAGGAAAACTGGCTAATGTGCTTTAAGTAGTTAAAAATTGATCATTTAAAAGGATGAAGAAAGCTATTATTTCTTAGAACTCATTCTAGGAAAGTTCTGTAAATAGATTAAAGTTGGAACACTCAAGTGGGTTCAAGCTGGAAAGCCAATGAGTTCAAATTTCCTTTTGTTGCCAACTCTCTGCTGAGGAAATTCTAGCCTTCTGCAGTGAGGAAAATGTTAAATAGGATCTGACCGGCTGGAGAGGGATTCTTCAACAAACAAAAGTTTGTCACCAGCAACTTTGTCATTTCCCTTCTCATTATAGATCTTCACATTTTTATTATCAAAACTAGTGAGTTACAGTTTAATAATATTTGTCTGAAAGTATATCAGGGCTTGGGCGTCCAACTTTGTTACCCTGGACTTGGACAAGACAAAGAGACTATACCCCTGATTTAATCACTTATATTGTAATAAAGAAAACCACCAAATCCCAAACCAACAATAAGAAACTAGCAAGGGAGTCTGTGAAACATTCCTTCTTTCCTCTGTATGCTAGCTCATCATTGTTCTCCAATGTTATTGGATAAACGTTCTCTAAATGGAACATTACTTTGACTATGTGAGGGAAACTCTATAAAATGTTATCTTATAATGATAAATATCTGATAGAAGATTGTGATCCAGCTCACACTGATTGTTCCCAATGTTTTTGTATATAATTAGGAGGGAGATTTTGTGATTTGAAAAGTAAATTATGCTTTGCTGGGTCCTATATAAAGTATTAAGCTTCATTTATATACTTGCAGTGTTAAAATACAAATTTTCAATCAGTATTTGGAACAATGTCTAGGAAAAAAGAGAGAAAATATATTGTAACCCAGAGTAGACAATGAGGCCAAGGAGATAGCTCAGTGGAATAAGTGCTTGTCTGGCAAGTGCAAGGTCCTGAGTTCAGCCCGTGGTACCAGCAAGAGACAAACAACAACAACAACAACAAAAACAAGTTGTAGAATAAACTATGTATTTGACAATTTACTTTGACTTTGCATAATTGCCTTATATGTTTTATAAGTTCTTGGGCTACAAGTCTGTATCGTAATCCATCTGCCTATCTATCTAATTAGTTTTATATCATAGAAAATGAATAAATGAATCTGTTAAGCACCATAAACCCAGGGAAGAAGATGTAGCTCTGTAGTGCAATGCTTACCTGGCAAGTGCAAGGCCCTGAGTTCAATTCCAGGTAGCATAAATAAATAAAATAAACATTGAAAACTTAAGCTTTATTTCTTTGAGGAAGTGATAGAAATATTATCTTTTTTTTTTTTCACATGAGAGGAAGAGAGGTATTATCTTATTAAGACTCAGTGGACCAAATAGTTATTTCAGTCTATACTTGCTTGTTTAGATTTGGAAGCCAAGAGCCAGCAAGATGATTCATCAGTCTCATGCGACTGCTTAGGAAAGCTTAGGCAATGTAGGGACCATGGTTCGATCCCCAGCACCACATGCTGTGCCAGCCCCACCCCAAGGGCATGTTGAACCAGCCATAATACAAAAAGAAAGAAAGAAAGAAAGAAAGAAAGAAAGAAAGGAAGGAAGGAAGGAAGGAAGGAAGGAAGGAAGGAAGGAAGGAAGAAAGTAGATTTGGAAGCCAAGTACAGTGGTTTCTTGGTTTGTGAACTTGATTCTTTTTGCAATTCTGCTCACAAACTAAGTTGGACAAGGACCAGTTTAAGTTCAGTGATTACAATCAGTGTTAGCCTTATGAGAAAATTTGATTCCGTTGTTGTTTAATTTGGTTTGTGACCAGAATCATGAAGATTTGAAGAGCGCTGTGTGTGTGAATTGAGGTACCACTGTAGTACAATCAGTGGAACAGTAACAACCCAGTTCAGTTTCATTTCAATGTTCTTAATCTTTAATCTAGAAGAGTCCAGTAACAACAGAAGATTTTTGCTACTCTTAAATATAATAGAATTTTGCTGTTCTTATTTTGTATAGAAAACTGAAAGTCATGCTGTATTATAAAATTGCTCAGTCTTTCCTCTTCTACCTTCTTCAAGAGTTTCTCATTTCAGAGCTCAGTAGTATTTAATTCATACGTGCTTGCCAACCAGCTTTAAAACATGTACTTTCCAAACATAGCAACAATACTTTATGCTAGAGATTACATTTATAAAAAGTAACAATATATCATATTGATTCAAGGGTATGACCATGAATAAAAATCTGACTCTCTAGAACCAGATATATTTAACTGGCTGGTTTTGAAACTACAAACTTTAATTGGTTTCAAGACCAACTTCATATACTCATGTACCAAAATTAAGTCATGCTTTCAAATTTAATTCTCTGTACTCCAACAAAATTGCATTAATCAAATAATATGTACATGAAAAATATATTGTCCTCAGTAACTCTCTAGGATTTATTTTCTTCACTTATAATTTACACACACACACACACACACACACACACCATGAATACACAGAGTCCCATTCACCCACATCTACTATTTACATTGTATTAGACACTTTTTAAAAATCTAATTTTATTTTCTCTCAATTCTATGTTACTTAACCTTGTCTTTTTCTAAGTCTACACTTAGATAATTCCTTACAACTATTTCTTTTCTTCTGTCCATAAAGTCTTTAATATACTGCTGTCTATTGCTCTTGCTCTTCTGCGATTATATAATTGTTTTCACCACGTATTTCTCCCTCCATCTCAAACTGGCAGCTCTCCTGATTCTACCGCTCCCCTTTGGGATTGCAGTGTTTGCTTCTTCAGCAGTCCATGATCCTCTGGTTCAGAAGGCAAACACTCCCCATCTACCACACCCTCTGCCAGACCTCTGCTTGCACTCTATTTTACAAACCTTAACTCTGTCGATGTTTGCTTTATCTGCCTAACACATATCCTCATAACCATTTAATCTTTGCCAAGTTTATTTAGCGACTTTCTCTACTCTATTTCATTTTAGTAACTTCTGTGAAATTAGAGTCCATGCTATTTTCTCTCATAATAATAGTCTCCATTGTTTTCCCTAATAAT
>PVJA010018704.1:0-39470 GCA_004027025.1 Myocastor coypus
AAGAAAGAAAGAAAGAAAGAAAGAAAGAAAGAAAGAAAGAAAGAAAATAGTGAAATCTGACCCAAACTTAATAATGAAGATCACAGTTCGCTAAGAAACAGGAAAATTTTGTTCTCAGTTGTAAATGCTAAGACAAGGAAACTCCAGCACTTGTTCAAACTATTCTTTAAAAGTGTTTTAGAAAAATATTAAACACGTTATGTCTCTATGTTTTTAACGCTTTGAATGATAGCGCATTAAACAACCGTTAGTTTTATAGTTTTCCACTTCCCTATCCATTTGTAATCAACAATAAGAGATGTGTTAACCAAAACTCTGTAAGGCAACAATCATAATTTCCCCATTGACTGTTAAGAATTCTTTTGTGGACAGAACTTTTTCAGTGCTTTTTCCGAGCTTCCGTGAAGGGCAAAGGCTGCTTCTGTCTTTGAAGAATGTTTTCTCCACTGGCGGTGTTGTCTCTCAGCGCTTACAGGGCCTGGAGCAATATGCTCCTTTCTTGGGGCTTTCTGTTTCTTGCTATATTTTCCTGCTTTATTTTTTCTTTGAATTAATAGGAGAAGTGTAGACTGGTACAACCACTATGGAAATCAGTCTGGAGACACCTCAAAACACTAGGATTAGAAGCCCCATTCAACTCAGCTATTCCCCTTCTCAGTATTTTTCTAGAAGAACTGAAAACATCATACCACAGTGATACATGTGCACCCATGTTTATAGCAGTGCAACTTGTCATAGCTGTCTTGTGGAAACAACCCGAACACCCATCAACTGAGGAATGAACAAAGATGTGATATTTTTATACAATGGAATATTACTCAGCTATAAAAAGATAAACTCAAGATTTTTACAGGTAAATGGATGCAACTAGGGGCCATTCTCATAGGCAGAAAAAGTCAGATCTGTATCATATTATTTCCCTAGTGTAAGAACTTGAAAGAATAAATAAAATCTGAAAGGTAGAATAGATACTATGAAAGGGAAAGAGACCGTTGAAAGGGAAACAGCAGCTAGAATGAGGAAGAGGAGAAAAGAAAGGAAAAATAAATATATATGCACACACACAGTATAGTCAGGATAATTGTGCTATAGATTTTTAATGGTCTATTGAAAGGAGCAGTTAATGCTTAATTTTTTCTCTCTTCTTTTTAAATTTTTGACAAATTTTGCATGCTTATAACTGGTAATGTAAACAGTTAATTTGAAGATAATATTATGCAATAGAACAACCACTATTGAATTCCCATCATTTCATTTAGTGAAATTCATATTGTTTCTATTTGTTTTACGATTTTATATACTCTTTAAAAAATTTAAAAACTAATAATAAATGATAAAAAATAGGAATAATGAAGAGACAGGCAACTTAGGTTTAAACTGAAATTCTGTTAGTTTTCTCAACATAGTAATTTCCTTACAGAAAAATTAATTTTAAGGGCTAAGGAGAAAACTCGGCTGTCTCAGTGCCTGTCTGGCAAGCACAAGCCCCATGTTCAGTCCGTGCTACCAACCTGCTTGCCTCTGAAATTAGGTGTGCTGGTGCACACCTGTAATCCCAACACTAAGGAGGCTGAAGCAGAAGGATCACTATGAGTCCAAGCTGCATAGGGAAAACCAGTACAAAAATAAATAAATTAATTAAATAAATAAATATTTAATTTCTAACTAGCCATCCACCACAAAAAATATTGAGACTAATGCATGTGAAAGTACTTACTAAGGCCCTGGAGATGGTAGGCTGAACCGCCCCCAGCACATACACAGACACAGCGATACCCACATTCTAGTCAGCAGGGCCTGTGTTGGGTATTTGCATGGCAAAGGAGCCTTTCTATGTAATTAAATTAAACGTATTAAAATATTTAAATGATAATATTATCTTGCATTATTTGATTTGGTCCTCCATATAATCAGGAATGCCCTTATAAAAAGTGTAGGGCTGTTGGATTGCAGAAAAGGAGAAGGCAATGCCATGAACGAAGGGCCAACGAAGAGCCAAGGAAGAGAGCACCAACATGAAGATTCCGAAGTGCAAGAGAGAAGAAAATACATGCGAGCCACACCCCTGATAACTGGCTGATATTCAAAACATAAAATCAACTGAAAGGACTAAATTAAAAATGACAAATCAACATTTATTCAAAGAAGATGTACAAATGGCCAACAGGGGCATGCAGGTATGCTCAGTATCACTAACCATCAGGAAAATTCAAATCGAAGTGACAAGAAAATGTCGTTTCACAGTTGTTAGGATGAGATTACCAGAAAGACAAGGGCTATGAATTACCGGTGGGTGTATGAAGGCCAGAGAACCTTTACATGGGGTTGCAAATTGGCAATAGGAAAATGAAACCAGAATGTGGAGGAGCTATGCGCGCTGCCATATTCCCTCCAAAGTGTCGTTGACAACAGCTATTATAGAACCTATCTCAGTATCCATCAACAGATAAAGGGATAAAGAAAGAAACATTTTATATGGTTTACACAAGTGACATAAAGTGTTCTACACACACACATAGGTACACTTGCACAATAGAATATTATTTATGCCGGAAAAGAAGGAAATTGTATCACTTATGCCAATATGATTTAACCCTGAGAATACTCTGTTCAGTAAATAAGGAGTACAGTAAGACAGATGCCACTTACATGTGGGATCTAAAAAGTCTAAAAGCTTGCAGAAGCGAGCAAGCAGAATGGTAGTCACTAGGGGAGGTTTGGGCAAAGAAATCGGTAGCTATTTGTTTCAGCTTCACTAGGCAGAGCGAATAAATTCTGGAGATTCACAGCACTGTGATGGTACCCCAAAAAATTTTATGCTAGAAATTTTCTAAGAGACAAATGTTAAATGTTCTTACTCATGGAAACAAGATATTTATTAAGTAATGAATATGTAAATGGATTGATTGATTTAAAAATGTACAGAAAAGCTCTCATCATACTATATACTAAATATACACAATTTATATTCACCAACAATGTATCAGTGAAACTGAGGGGAAACAGAAATAAAAAAGACCCAGTAAATTAAATGGCAGTTAATGCTACCATGATACAATGACTTTTTTGCATTTATTAATTATGGGGAGTTAAAATTTCTGGGTAAGTCAGTGCAAACATATCCATTGAAGGACAGCCATATCAATGTCAAATTTCAGGCAGGAAATTATTATTGTTGTCATTGTGCTGTTGGTAGAGATGCAGCTGTGTGTTGGACCAACACCTGCATCTTGCCTATGCAGGAGGGCGTACAGGAGGCCCGGAGTTCCAGGCAGTTCTCTAGTGTATGGGGAAATAGGTAGAGTTGGCAACGGGAGAGATGAGATGGTCTCTAGGTCTCCCAGCCACCTAGACCACTTTACCTGTTTGTATCTTAACTTTCCTGACAAATGGGAATCATAAAATCTGTTTATAGGGAATTTTGTGAGAACTGAATGAACTCCTGTCAGTGGTAGTGCTTTGTGCAGAAAGGTTCTAAAGGGCCAAGACTGATTACCCCAGAATCTTACTGCATTATATCTGACTCACTAAAGGACTAGATGTAAAAGTACAATATGCAGTAGTCCCGAAACAGTGTTTCTGAGCAGCCAGTGTTGTACATTATGAGTTAGTGCACCCAAATGAATTTGGGGTGTAATAGATGTTCAATAAATGGAATCTGAACATATTTGTCACATTGACCTATTCTTTCTCCTTATTTTAGATATTTGGTGTCCTTTACAACATTGCAAGATCTTTAGCCATGTCTTGCTGAATTACACCAAGAGTAGTATGGTGTCTTTTGCTCACACACTTGTATATTGAGTAGATAAATGAATCAGAACTTTATCACATCTTAGATAGTCAAGTTACAAACTAAGAAGCAGTAAGTACATGGCCTGCCATCCTTCCACAGGGTCAGGATGTGGGAGGAGGGCAGCGGGGAGCTCATCAAATACCATGCTAAGGAAAATACCCACCAAGTTCTCTCTTGGATGGGTTGGCCCACAATCTGTCACTACACAAAACTAGGGACAGCAAAGGGAAGCTTCTTCAGTGTGTCACTTCCTGGTCATTTCCTGTTGACCCACTGGTGCCCGGTAGTTTGGGACACACCATAGTGGAGAGCTCTGGAACAGCAATGACTTAAGGGAAATAACTAAGGGGCTTGGGGCTAACATTTTCATAAGACTGCTGGGTAGAATTCAATCTTATAGATATCACAGTTGCCAGTGGAGAGACCAATTGACATCTTGTTGTCCTTCATGCATAGTAAACTGTACACAGCATCGCCAATGCAGTATTTTTTGTTGACAAGTATTAGAAATTATGAAAAATCAATCCAAAATTGATAGTCTATAAGACATCTCCTGGATTCTTCAAAAAGTCATGTTATAAAAGGAAAGTAAAGGCAGGAGTGAAGAAAAAATTTACATTAAAAGATACTAAAGAGGCCATACATTGAAAGCTGTTAGATTTAATGTAATTCCAGTCAAAATTCCAGCTGCATATCTCCCAGAATTAGAGAAAACAATCCTAAAACTCATTTGGAACTTTTGAAGACATTGGTGTTGGCAAAGAATTTAAGGATAAAGCCTCATTCACACAAGAGTTATCACAAAGAATAAAAAAAAAAAATGGAATCTCATCCCATTAGAAAGGTTTTGCAAAGCAAGAGAAACCAACAACAGTGTGAAGAGACAGCCCACAATGTGGGGGAAAATGTTTGTCAGCTGATCCTCAGATAAAGGATTACTATCAAGAACTCAAAAAATCAGGCCTCCCAACTTTAAAGACCTAATCCCAAAATGTGCATCTGAGATGAACACATACTTCTCAGAGGAAAAAATACAAACAGCAAATAAATATGTGAAAAACTTTGCAACATCACTTATCGTTGGAGGGATGCAAATTAGAACAACACAGAGATTCCTTGTCACCCTGGAATGAATCGTTACTATCAAGAAATCAATAACAAATGCTGAAGGGGTTTAGGGGAAAAAGGAACCCTTCTCCACTGTTGGTCAGAGTGTAGACTGGTGCAACTACTGGGGGAATCAGTGTAGAGATTCCCCAAAAAGTATTGGAGGTCCCATTTAATCCAGTTAGCCCTCTGCTGGGTATCTTTCAACAATTAAAAACATTGTACTTGGGGCTTGGGAGATAGCTCAGCAGTCATAAATGATATAATAGCTAAAATAGTTACACGATTAATTTCTCTTAGTTCACTGAAAAGCTAGGCTTATGCTAATATTGTTTGGACAATTAAATAATGGTGAAATCTTGTACTCTAAGTAGCTAATTTTTTTTTTTACTTTTTTTTTTTTTTTATTTAGTATAGGGTCTACAAGTTCTCATTATGTAGATTGGACTTGTAGTGATTCATCTGTGTTTAACCTCCCAAGAGCTGGGATTACTGGTCCAAGCACATACCCAGTCTCAAACCCCGGCTCAACCTGTGGGGCTGCCATGGCATGCTGAGGATCCAACCCCAGTCACTGTGCTCTGTCTAGGTAGGCACTTTATCCACTGAGCTATCTGGCCAGCCCTCTGAGTGACTAATTTAAAAATAGCAATAGGCAATGTACTGTCTGTTTTTATCCCCCTGTCATATTGTTTTGGAATTTTCTTAAAATAAAAAATAAAAAAAGAGGCTAAAGAAGCATAACAATAAAGTGCAGCATGCTGTCTTGGTCGAATTCTAGATTTAAAAACAAAAGAAAACCAAAACCCCTATAAAATGCATACCATGGATTTTGGGAATATGTGGACAGCATATTAGATAATATGGAATAAATGTTCATTTTCCTGGGGGAGTATGTCACATAATTTAAATAAACAAACATAAATAAGAAAAAAGCATCAGTACAAATGTAAAATGTGAACAGCACAAAATCTTAGTGGCAGGCAAAATGGATGGGTGCCCACTGTCTCTATTTTTCAATTCTCCTATAACTGATTTTTTAAAAACAAACAATCAGTGGATTTAAATTTTTTAGATATTAAAAATACTCAGAGCGGGGCCCGGCAGGATGGCTCAGTGGTCTAAAGCGCCTGCTTGGGAAAGCTTGGGCGGCTTCAGAGACCGCGGTTCGATCCCGGGCACCACATGCTATGCCAGCCCTGCCCTCGGGGCGGGCTGAGCTGGCCATAAAAATGAGCGAATAAACAAATAAAGGTTCTGAAACAAGAAAAAAATAAATAAAATTAAAAAAAAAATACTCAGAGCATACTAGAAATTTACGCCACCATGCTGAGAGCATCTAAAAATGATTCTTCAGTCATACCATGAATTCTGCTTTCTACTGAGACAGGAAAACACCATGGAAACAAACGAGGCAAACGGGGTCTATGGCTCAGAGATCCAAGGGGCACGCGACAATGCCCGGCACCTGAAGCCAGGCAGAAAGCGCTGTCTCCAGTTCTTTTCAGGGGAGACAAAGCAACTGTTTGCTACGACAGCCCGGGTCTGATGTCACCCTATGGAGACGGGATGCCAGAGCCTGCCGCCATGTTCCTCCAGCCGCTGCGCTCCCTCTCATGGTGGCTTGTGCTCTCCCCGCAGAGTCCGTGCTTTTCCTATTTTTCATTGTCCCTCTAGAGAGCACATTTATTCTTCTACCTTTGGTACACAAAAAAATTTGCTACTCATTGCACTTTTTTTGTTTAATACCAAGAATTAAACTCTGGACCTTACACTTGCCAAGCGGGCTCCATGCCACTATCTCCAAGGCCCTTGAACATGTCTTGACTAACTCTTTTTCTAGGACAGTAAGAATATTTATTCCAACAGAAATGACTTGGTCACTGAATACTAAGGCCTTTATTACAGATAAAATCATGTGTCCCGTAAATAGTGCTCTCTTCCAAACTCTTTAACTTTGCCTTGGTGATGTCTGGTATTTCCGTACAGTCACTAACTCGTGGGCTTGGCTCTAGCTCGGTATACGTCCTGGCTGCTTTTTGCCACCCTGCTCCTGCATCTACAAGGTAGTTATTCATAGAACTACAATGGATCACATCTAATTGAAGAGGAGGGATTATTTTAGCTCGTAAGTGCACAGACAAGACTTCTGTCCCCGACTAATTAACAAAAACTGTTTTCCAGCTGCATAAATAAATGAATAAATTCTACAAATGCAACGGTCCCTGTATTAACTGCAAAGTTGTACATCTGCAGGGACCTAAAAAGGCACAAGAGGCGTAGCAGTTAAAGGGAAAGGACACACTAAACACATTTTAGGAGTTTTTTTATTTTGGGTAATAGAAAAATTTGAAATCTAAGTTCCCCAACCATAAAATCCTAGAGTAGAGAACTCCTCCTTTAAGAGCAGAGAGGTTTTTTTTTTTTTTTTTGGCTTTTCTGAACATGTGCACAGCTCTTAGAGACACACGTGGAGATTGGTCTGGAAAGATCTTCTGTTGTGCAAGGCTTAAATGGTGAGAGGCTTTGTTGACAGGCACCAGCCCTCATGAGCAATGCGAACAATAGACCAATTGTTTTTAACAAAGAACAGCAAAAAAGGCTCTGGATCCTCCAGCTTTCTATCAGAAGGCCTAAGTGAACTTGTTGGGAGAAAGTCTATCTCATAAATCCCAACTCAAGCACAACATATTAAACAAAAATAGTTTACTGAATTATGACTAACGTAATAATTATCCACAGCTAGCTGTAGAATACATGCCACACTCCAGAAATCTCTACATGGGTCCCACAGTCAGACAACTCTGAAGAGTGGTAAACTGTTGAGTATGACCCAAAAGCTGAAAAGAATGAGTGCTAAATGTGAATGATCTTGGAACAATAACATTAAACATAGAAGCACTTCTCTAGGAACTTGTTGTCATCAGGGAATTTCCTTATCAGCCTTCTCCCTTACAACCTCCACCCCTATTTGTGCTAACATATACTTCTTACCCACACTGAGAGAAAATGTTGTTTGATCTCAGAACTGGGCAGGAGACCATTAACCACTGTGTTTGGAAATCCCACCAGTTGGACTGCACAGTGGATATCCCAGTAAGCTGGAAAGGATAAATAGACAACACTTATTGAGTGCTCACTGTATACCAGATCCTGTGCTAAGAAAGATGATAGATAGATAGATAGACAGACAGACAGGTAGTTAGATAGATGATAGATAGATAGACAGATGGATAGATAGATAGATGGATAGATAGAAGATAGATAGATGATAGATAGATAGATAGATAGATAGATAGATAGATAGATAGATAGATAGATATAGACTTCCTCTAACCATTAAAATAGGCCACTGAAGAAGAAATTAAAAAGAATTCGGGACAGGCTTTCTCTCTCCAAGTGGCCCTTTTACCTGATTGATTTTGCAGCGAGTTGTTTGCTTGTAGGATCAAAAAGCCAGGCCCTTGATCTTGGCTACAAAATTGCTGAAAGCATTTTGAAGTGATCATTACAAAAACACAGTGGAATTGTCTGCCCTCTGTAAAGAGGGGACTACATGGGTATAACTGCCTAAGTCGGCAAGCCAGAGCCCAAGGTCCCGCTTTACCCGATGCTGCATCTATGCTAACTCCTTCTGTACAGTTCTTGTAAATGCTCAGATTTCCCAGTAGCCTTGTTCCTCGGTAATATTAGAAAGAATTCAGGATAGGCTTTCTCTCTTGAGGTGGCCCCATTCACCCTCTGTGTGTGGTTAAAGCCACCCTAATAGACTTTGTCCTTCTATTTCCCTGGTCATCCTCCTTTCAGTCATTCTTGGTGATTTTAGCCCAGGGGAAACACCTGGATCTATGGTTTTCAGAATCTCTCTCCACTTTAGCATTTATTAGCCTCTATTCCTTAACTTGAAAAGCGTAGGCGGTAAAAACACCCACAAAGCCTGCAGTGTAACACAAATTATCTGCAGCTTTCAGATGTTTGTTTTACTAATTATCTGCCCCAAAATGTGATTTCCTTTGATGCCTGACAGAAGGATTTTGACTCTGTTTTTGCAGATGAAATTGTTTGACAAGGCTGGTCAATGTCAGCAGAACCAGGGAAACCAGGCTTTTCTAAAATTACGTGGATTTGAGATGACAGCTGAATACTTTAGCAAAGTACTCTAGGGGAAGGCATCTATGAGGTCACATTCTCTGTGAAAAAAGATTTCCTAATATCCACAGATATTTGGAAAAGACATCAGAATTCGCATTTAATTTTCAATTAGGTATGCAAAGGCAATGAAATCAATGTTACCACAAACGCACCTACACACCCATATTTATTTCTATACCATTTGCAATAGCTAAGATATGGAGTCAAGCTATTTGCCTATCCACAGATGAACAGAACTAGAAAACATGATATATATTATATTGTATATGTGTGTTAATATAATATAGTATAAATTATTCTTCCATTAAAAAGAATATTATCATTTTCAGCAAAACGGATGGACCTGGAGGACCTTATATGAAGTGAAAGAATCTAGACACAGAAAGACAAGTGCCATGGCATGTGCTTTCTCATGTGCAGATACTGAAATGTCAATCCCAGTGTCTAAGAGTGACTAAGAGAGGCTGGGAAGGGCAGAGGAGTCTAGGGCAGTGGGTTCCACAACACAGGAAGACAGAGGTAAGCTCTAGAGTCATGCAGCACAGCAGGGTAACAACAGCGTACGGTAGCCCGCTGTATATTTTATAAATACCTACAAGAGCTGACAGATGCTAAGCACAAGGTAATGATAAGAAGATGAAAACATTAATTAATCCAACCTGATCAGCATGCATTATATGCGTATATTGAAATCTCACACTGTGCCTCATAAGTGTGTTATCATTTGTTAATCAAAATATTATTAAATGTTTAAGGAAATAGAAATTCTAGCTACTCTGATATAATCACTGTATACTGTATACATGTGTCAAATTATCACATTGTACCCCATAAATTTATGTAGTTAAAACAAATAGTAATAAAAAGAATTTATGCAGAATTAACTATGATGAACTAGGTGATAGCTAAATTCTGTTTATTGCTTGCAGGTGAAGAGCAAGGAATGAATGAATAAGCCAACAAATGGAGGAAAAAACATTTGTTAACCAGTAGTGTGACAGGTGCACTCACATGTACAAAGTTTTCTCACACCTCCTCCGAATAATCATTTTCATCAGTTTCGTTTATTGCATGTGTTTTATTTCAACTATGCGTGAGAAAATGGAAGCTCCTCATTTTGAGGAGTTGCTCAAGATGGTTGAGACATGCTCAAGGTCATCCATCCAGAAACTGGAGACTTCTGAACACAAAGTTCTGCCTCAGTTTGTTTTGAAATGGCCCAGGATTTTATTTTGAGGTGTGGTGATGTCAACAGGCCAGGATAGAACTGTAACCAAAAACAAAGGAAACAAGGTTTGAGAGGTGCAGAGCCTGAGGGCTGGAGCTCACCACACCAAGCACAGCCACAGGGAGCACTCGAGTAGGTGGGGAGGAAGGAGTAGGGGTCCAGCACAGGCAAGGGTGTCACTGTGGTCAGGAGGGACAGGTATGACAGGTTAAGCTGCCCAGCAGTTTGACAGCTGAGGAGATTAAATGACTTCAGTGGGTGCTGGACATGGAAAAGACGCTCCTTATCCAATACTTAGTTCTGGGGTAGTTCAGGGTAGATGATAGTGTTCTGAAACACAAGAGTCAGATAGGAGGAGGCACATGAGGTATGATTCAGGATTGGCTGGGTCAGAGGAGAAGTGCATCAGGTAAACAAATTGTTTCCTCTAGGAGTTAGCTAACCTGAAAGGGCAGTTAGTCCTTGTCTAGCTTTTCAGAGCCCAAGATGTTGAAGCAATGTACAATGCCCAAAATGAAAAACATGATCAACACATAAATATGACGTATAGCTTCTATTTCTAGAATTAATTCTATTAACAGCTTAATTTCTGGAAGTTTACAATAACATCTCCCAAAATGCAGTTGAAAGCTAACCAGGAATGGCAGGTGGATCTTTCCTAATGCCTCTAATATTCAGCCTTGTGTCTGGCTCTTCGATCCATCCCTGTTCTCTTTTCCTATCTTTTCCATCACCAGGGAAATACTGTCTTCCCTGCTTGCCTGTTCCTCAGCTGCCTGTTGAAGCAGTCACTATAGAAACCATGTATCAGGCAAGCTCCTTATGTTCTCCTGAACTTCAGAAATCTCTGATTATTTAGGACTATGAGCTGTGCTTGTCTTGCCCTCCTACATCTTTGATGAGTTGAAATTCAAAGTCAGCCATCATCTCCTCTGTATGTTCTGCTATTATTAAATAACTATCATGTTAATCATATTAAGTAGAGTATCTGATTTTTCTCAAGCATTTATTCTGTCTGCTATTGTGCTGAGTAGTTTATATTTATTTTCTAATTTAACCTTTGCAGCAATCCCTAGTGGCAAATATTGTTAGTCATGCTCTTAAGGTAAAGACACCAGAGCGCAGACAAATAAATTGCCAAGGTGTTTGGTAGGCAAAGGCAGGAGGACAGCCACAAGTTTGAGGCCACCCTGGGCTACAGAGTAAGTTTAAGGCTAACCTACAGTACAGGAAAAAAAAAAAAAAAAAAAAAAAAAAAAAAAAAAAAAAAAAAAAAAAAAAAAAAGCCCAAACTAGTACAGCAGCATTAAGATAAATCTATCTGATACCAAAGCTTTAAAAAAAAAAAAAAAAAAACATTAGTCACATTGACTTCTAATTTCAATATACAAGAATTTCCTTGGTTGTCCTTGCAAGATCCATACCTCTAGTAGCACCAGTGAATCAACAAATGCCCAAGCCGAGTGTGTGTTTTATTGGAGGGAAAGAATTCAGGTGCAGAGCTATAGGCTCTAAGGGAATAGGAAGGCAAAGAGCCTGGGTCAGGTGGAATGCAAGTGACAGCAGCTGGGGGAGAGTTGGAATATCCAAGCCAGAAAATCTGAGCTCCTCATGGAGACACCAAGCAGAGACTCAGTTACTGAGGGTAGGGGCAAGAAGGCTGCTCTGAGTGGAGATCTCCATAGCCAGGCAAGGTGGGAGAAGGCAAGGGAAAGGAAATGCCAGTCAGTACACACCCTGCATGTATTAACTGGGCTATGTACCCCACACTGTATTCAGTGCAAAAAACTGCAAAGCATATGTTGTTGTTGAAAAATATAGTGGATGTTTCAATTTTTTTGATTTTTTGTTAATTTTAATGAGAAAGAAACAGCAATGAGAAAGTTTCAAAACAGATTAGTAGGATAATTACAATAATTAATACATTTTGCATATTATTATCTTCACAGTTTTCAGAGTACAAGATACAGACATGATATCTTGTCTAAACAATATTAGTATAAATCTTTCTTCTCATTGAACTAAGAGAAAGTAGCTGTATATTTATACTATTTTGTATATGCATATATACATATATACATAAATGTTTTCACTACAAAATGATCCTTCATTTATATCTGCCTTTTTTGTTTTGTTTTGTCAGGGAGGGTATTTCATTGCTCTTAGAGAAGTATTTAGAGAAGTCTTTGAAGGACCTTTACATACTTGTTGCCAGTTCAAATATTGTAGGTACTTGTATCCAGAAAAATAACCCGATATAGTCCAAAAGATTTTAAGAAATCATTACAGCAAAAAACACGTTGCTATTAATGTGCCTCAAAGTCTCTTTGACTTCCAATACGCTTGTCCCATCATTACTGCCACCTTCTGAAGCAGCTCTGGAAGTCCTCATTCATCTATTTTTAGGTTTGATGTGTTCAGCTGTTGTGGCTGCTTCCACATCCTGAATTGAACTCAAAACCTTCACCTTTCAGTCATCTTGATTTAGGGGAAGAACCAGAAGTCACACAGCAGGAAAACAGGGATGAAGAAGACACATGGTAATATTTTTACAAGCCTGCCTTTCCACTAGATCACACTTGGCAGCAGCATTTAGCAAATTTTTTTATCATACCTCATGAACACACTCAAAGAGAATGTTCAAAACTACTGTCATAAAGAAAGGTATATCGGAGTCATCCACAGGTAAAAGAATGCATCTTGAGACCATAACATTAAGCAAAATCAATCAGATACACAAGATTAAATGTCATTCAGTTTTTCTTATACGAGAAACCCTAAATATGATTGATTCATGGGCACATTGAAAGATTGATGAGAGGAAATAGATCTTTTTCAAATGGGAAAGGGACCAAGAGATGAAGGATCCCAGGGGGATAGTGAAGTAGGGTACAGGAAAAGAATTAAAATGTGTTATGTCCATGCACTAACCCCCCCATAACAAATGCAATCGTGCCATACTATAAACGCATACTAATAGAAATAAGAAGAGAAAGTTGTGGGGCCAGAGAGACAGCTCAGCTGTGTAAAGCACCTGCTTATGCAAGCTTAGGCAAGAGCAGGCACCATGTATTGTGCCAGTCCTGCCCCCAGGGCGAGCTGGCCACAAAAAAGAAAGAAAGAAAGAAACAAAGAAACAAAGAAATTTGCAAGAACAAGAAAAATGTGTTCTAAGCTAGGAGGAGATTTGGAAGGACTAAGGACAATGTGTCAGTGCACCTTTCACCATAATAAATTTAAAATTTAAATATGAAGATTAAATATTATAATTAAACTTAGATATTCATCAGATACACAAATCGCCCTTGTAGTTTCCAAAATTCCTTCATTAGGCATCAAGAAGCTAAAGTTCAGGGGTATAAAATAATTGTCCAAGTTCTGTCACATCATTAATGGCAGAGCTATAATTAAAACCTAGGTCTCTCTGACTCCACAGCCTGAGATACTTCCACTGAGCCACAGTGTGGAAAACACCAAAAATGCATTTGTGCTCTGTGATTTTCTGTTTCACCACAGGGATGGCCAGAATGAAAGCACATCTGCTAAGAGGACCTTTGGCTTGGGCCATGTTCCCACTCCATCCTTCCAGTCCTGCTGGATGGAGACTGTTTGACATCCTCCCTGGGGGGCCAGAACTCAGGGTCACTCTTGGAATGCCAAAGGCTTTCCTTCACATTCAAATTGCTTTGCTGTTTAAAAAGCAACTCAAAAAGCTACTTGAGTTTCCAAACAGACCACAGGAAGACACATACATGCCATTTCGAACTGTGACCATTGGGAAACCAGTGTCTGTTTTTATTTTTAAATGTTCCTTCATCTCAGGAAGACATTTAAGCAACAAGAATGAGGCTTTTAAAACATCTTGCTTATCCCCAGGGTGATCTGTTCTCCATGGAGCAAAGGCCAAATGGTAGCCACAGAGGAGCAGTGAGACTGTGCTCTGCAGCCCAAGAAATGGTCCAGAAACATGAAGAGAGTCATGGGAGGCTACTTAGGACCATCCATTATCATGGCTCTACAGGGGCCTTTACATGAAGTGTTAGCCTCAGTACCCATTCAGCAAGCCATATTCAAAGGCAACCACTGAGGAGTAGTGTTTTACTACACCATCTCCAGTATTACATACCTCTCCATGTCGAATAATAAGTACACTTGGCTAATTGTGTGTGGACATTGAGATAATATTGTATTCCTTTCCCAGCAGCATTTTACAGAGGCAGCCCCTGGAATGTAGCGTAGGGTCAACTTTGGAAGCAAATCAACCTGGGTGGGCGACCATCTGAAACACAAACCACGATTATAAAGTCAGAGGTGATCAAGCACCGCTGCTCAACATCTGAGCACTGATTCTAAGTCAAGAAGAACTCTGATCCAGGAAGAATTCCAGATGAAGCATTTAGGCTATTTGCTAGCAAATATTTGGTAAGCCCAATCGGAGAGCTGTTTTATTTTTTGTTGTTGTTTCACAGTTTCAGTAAAATCCTTTCAGCTGTGCTTGAGCTTGGCAGACTGAAAGGATAACATTTTCTTTGTTTACCATTAGGATAAATGAAAACCATGTTTTCCCATGTAACTCAGGGAGAATAAACTTTCAAACCTGAACTAGTTTTTTAAGGTACATTATCTGATCTTGAGTTTGAAGTCTAAAAGAAAAGCTGATTACTTCAAAACTTACATAAAAGTAAAAAATGCAAGAATTCATTTTTCACAAAGTAAGACTCATTGAGTGTTCCAAACTCCAGCTGACTGCCACTTCCATTTATGTTTCATCGGGTGACCTTCAACACATTAGTACTTCTGTTTCTCTTTCTATAAATACTTGTATAACAGTTAACCTTCAGATTGGAAGACTGGTGAACTCCAATGAATGTTGTCACTGTACAAAACTGTTCAAGTGAAGAACGCCAACAGAACCAAAAAGATTAGAAAACAAATAAGACCCAAGTTGGTCTTGGTTTTTTTCCTATCCACCTCTCCCACCCATGTAATTATTTAATTCGTCCTCCTCTGCTTGCCATTTGTAGACTCAGAGATACATTCACTCCTTTGGACCACATTAGCTTAGAATAACAGAAGGGAAGAAGGAAGAGGAGAAAGTTCTAAGCTAGTAGACCAAGCCACAAATTATCTTGGACTTTTGTATAAGCTATCAGTGAAAATAATGAAGCATGTTTCTGAAGAATCAATAAAAGGATACGCAGCAATGAGTGCCACCCTGAGGACAGGGTCACAAGTGAGTGTCGCCTCTACTGCCTGTTTTGTTCAGCTGGTATGGTTATGCAGAAAGACTCTGGGCTTCCTCCATTGACTACTGGGAGAGTGAGATATGATTTATTGGTGACAACCCCCTATTAAATATTCTAAAAATAATACTGTGAGAGAGATAGTACAAGCCTCATTATGTAGAAGATAAAATTAGATTTAAAGAATATATGATTTTTTCCAAGGAAATAATTGGAAAGCTATGGTGTTGGGCCTTACAAACATTTCTTTTCAACATTCAAGCTGCCTCTGCTATGCTATCCTACCCATCTGGTGAATCAGGAAATACACCCTCAATCTCTAGATCCCAAGGTCTGCTATACACAGACAGGAGGGGACAGTATCAGCAACAGCTATGTCACAGAGGTAAAGTAATGAGCTTTTTAAGGTAGCTATATACTAAAACATGCACAAAAATCTCATAACTGCAGAGGTACTATACGGAACTACCAGATAATATAAGGGACCCAGATTTTCCTGCTTATCTCATGGTAATACTTGACTGTTGATTCTGGGATACCAAGGCTAAGTTACTATGAATTGATCAGGTGAGTATTTGATTATCTGTAAAGAGTGCTGCAAGGTCATTTCTATAAAATTCCTCTTATGAAATGCCTTCCTTAGCTAAATTTGTGAGCGAGAGCAATCTTTCTCCACTGGCAGTCCTGTAACTTGCTGTAACCAATGTTTCTCTAGAGGCTTTAATGGATTGCTGAAATTCTGAACTTCGATATTACAATAACATTGGTTTTGCCTTCATATACTGTAAAAAAGTTTTATAAAAATAGGCAATGATTTCTATGCATATTTTCACATTCACTGTATTTACATATATGTGGTTTCTGGTAAGCCTTTTTCCATCCTTGAAATAATAAAAATACTCAAGCTAATGTAAAAATATGGAACCAATTTCACTGGGGATCATTACCAAAATGGTCCTCCTCTGTGCATTTGTCAATTCAACATGTTTTCAGAAGCATGGATGGACTACACTGTGGATTGTTAGCTCAAAGAAATTGCTGACTGGCAGGCGATGAAACTATTACTCTTTTCTTTCTTAAGTCCTACTCCATATTATACCTTTACTTTATTTATTTATTTATTTATTTATTTATTTTTGTCTTTTTTGAGACAGGGTCTCACTATGCAGTTGAGGCTGGTCCTGAGCTCACTTTTGTAGCCCAGGCTGGTCTCGAACTCGCATCAATCCTCCTGCCTCAGCCTCCCGAGTGTTGGGATTACAGGAGTGAGCCACCACGCCCGGCTTATACCTTTACTTTAAAAAAAACTATATTTAAGGATATTTTAGAAGTAACAATGAATTTCTAATTTGTCACAATTTATCTATAGTACTATAGCTCTCAAATTTTGTTCTCAGTTGAAAATACAGCTCATGACTAAATTTCTGCACTGTCAAAATGCAATCGCTTCACACTCATTAAGATAGCAATGATTAAGAATAGAAAATAATGAGTGTTGGTGAGAATGTTAAGAAATTGGAATCCTTGTACACTGTTAGTGTGAATCTAAAATATTGGGACTCCTGTGGAAAATTGTTTCATGATTTCCCAAAAAGTTAAACATAGAATTACTAGATTAGTCAGCAAATAGAATATTTTCTATATAACCAAAAAATTCGGAGACTCAGCCAGGCATATACGTGAACATAAATCTTTACAGTGTTACTTGTAGTAATGAAAAAGTGAAAACAAGTTGCCCATCAAGATTTGAATTGATGAAAAAGAAACTTCAGTCTATGCATTCAATGAAATATTCTGCCGATCAATAAATGAAATTCTGGCCCTCTTGCCAGATCCGCTTCCAGACAGATCCTGGATCCCCAGCATGTGCTTGTGACCCTCTGGGCACTCACTGGATTCCTGCTTTAACTTGGTCTTAACCTTCCAGCAGAAAGGTGTAACCATGAGGTATGAAAAGGTAAAGCTATATTAATATGCTGCGCTGTAAAAGGCTCAATACACCAACTTTGAACAATTACCAGTTGTACTGATAACTCACTACTACTATGGACTATTGGAGTATATTTGGTTATTTTGCTGAATTCAAGTACCTACAGTCTTTGGAGTGGCATCAAGTATGTAAAAGTCCTTTAAAGACTTCTCCAAATACAGCTTCTGTAATAGCAATGGAACACCCATCACTGACAAAACAAAACAAAAAAAGGCAGATATAAATGAAGGGCCATTTTGTGGTGAAAAAAATATACATATACGTATATACAAGATAGTTAAATAGATACACAGCTACTTTCTCTTAGGTCAATGAGAAGAAAGGTCTGTACTAATACTGTTTAGGCAAGATGTCATGTCTGTATCTTATCTGCTGGATAACTGATACAAAGACAACAATATGCAATGTATTAATTATTATAACTGTCCTACTAACTTGCTTTGAAGCTGTTTCATTGCTATTTTATCTTTTTCTCATTAAAATGAAAATAAAATAAATGAAATTCTGATGCATACAGAAGCAAGCATGAATGCTGAGAAAATCATGGCAAGTAAAATAAACCAGATGCAAAAAAATCAGCATATGATTCTACTTACATGAAGTACTTAGAATAGTCAGATTCACAGGGATAGAAAGGAAAATGGCATCTGATAAGTGCTATACCTGCTGAGCAGTGGAAATGACTTTTCACAGCAATAGTATTTCTGTGTGGGATGATAAAAACAATTGTGGGAATGGGTACGGTTGACTACTACACCACAGTGTGAATGCACTTAAGGCTACTGAATTATATTCTTAAAAATGACTAAAATGGGAAACTCTATGTCATGTGTATTTCACCACAATGAAAACAGGAAGACTAAGGATTTAAGAAAGTTGACTCTACCACACAGCACCAAATAGACAATGTCTGTAATTATCGTGAATTCATTGTGTAATAACCTCAAGATTTACAAGTCAAAATAAACATTCAATTAGAAATGTTAAATGTCACCAATTACACAATCTCCTTTGGTGTCTCTGTCCCTAAATATTTACCAAGTGTTCAGTTTGGAACAAATGCACAGACCCTGGAGACTCAAAGTGATTAAGCCATAGTACCTAACTTATGATCTGACTGTCCTCTATTCCTACCTCAAGTTCATGATTGGAAACCTAATATGCAAGGTAAGGGCATAGAGGCAGGGTCTTTGAGAGGTGGTCAGAACATGAGGGAGACCCCTCCCCGATAGGGGCACACCCTTCCAAGTGGCCCAGGGAGCTACCTCACTCAACCAAGTGAGGTAAAGCAAAAGTCAGCTTTTGGGACCCAGAAGACAGGTTTCACTAGAACTCAGCCATACTGTGACCTGCTGTTTGACTTTCCAGGACCCAGAGTTGTAAGGAATAAATTTCTGTTGTTTATAAATATTCTGTCTATAATTTTGTCTTATTGAAGCCCAAAGGGCCAAGACACTAATCTAACAGTAGTCACAGGGGATGCAGATGTACAAATCCATCACTCTCTTACCTTATAAACATGCTGAGGGAGGCATTTACCTAGCATTATGTGCTGAAGTCAGTGGTTCATGCTGGGGAAAGTCTGAGAAAACTTTCCAGAAGAAATTATGTTCTTTTCAAGTCTCAAAGGATAACTGAGAGTTGGCCAAGAGAAGGGAGACAGGGAGGAAGAGTACCTTAGAGAGGGAGGATAATCATGAGGACACCAGCAGTTCTTTTTTTTTTTTTTTTGATTATTAATTTTTTATTTTTTATTACTTTTTATAAGAGATAACAACATGAGAGTTTCAAAACATGTTAATAGTACATTCACAATAACTGACACATTGCATATTGTTATCTTCATAAAAGTTATACAGAGCTCAGGGTGTAGATGTGATAAATTGTCTAATCAATATTGGTAGAGAAAAAAAAAGAAGAAGAAGAAATCTTCTTCTTTTTGAACTTAGAGGAAGTAGTTGTATACATAGTCCATTGTTTCACAATGGCAGCGGGTTACCGGTGAAACTGGCAATGTTGAGGGTTGTTGATTTAAGCCTCTTACAGCTCACTATACTAATCTAGCTCTGCGTTTTATGCCTCGTAATTAGGCTTTTTTGCTGGTGATCGAGAGCAAGTTAAAGCAAGACCTGTCTAACAAAACTTTCATCATTTGTATTTTCCAAGGTCAAATCTCCTCAGGATTAACTTTGGAACCAAATACAGTGCTTTGTAGAACTGTTGTCAGTGTCAGCCATTGGGACAAGTCACGGCCATTGCTTGACCAATTTGCTCTCTGTAAAAGCCTGAGAGAATGTTTTCTCCCCAGGTGACTCTCCCTAGACACACTATATTTCATTTATCCCTTTCCTTTGAGGTCCCATAATCTCCTTGACCAGAAAATTTTGGAAACCACTGAGTTATAGGATGTTACAGCACAGGTTCTCTTATGTCCTGAGTCCTCACTGACCTTGAAGGGCTAGAGCCAAAATGATGGCTTTCCCAGTAGCCCTTCTTTTTCTCCGATGTCTGGTCTATTAACTTACATTCTCAACCCTCCAGCAGAGAAACTTCATGATACTATTACTCTATAACATAGGTAATTGAGCTCAACATCACTGCCTTTCTGAATATCAAACATCTTAAACTTAACTTGACATTGGTATTTTCCTTCAATCATTGATATTCTAATAAATCTCTATAGAACATGATAAAAGCAGTTACACATTTTTACACAGACATTTAGAGGATGTACAAAATTGTAGTATGTCAAGCCTATGGACACCAGCAGTTCTGCTGCTGAAAGTGCGAGGTAAACCTGGGGCCTACGCCAGTGTCAGATTACAGAGGCCTCTAAGTAGCTCATGAAAGGATAAAGACTTCATCTTAGTCAGTGTGCCACCTCTGAAAAGTTTAAAGAAGTATGTTGTGTTCAAGAGCCACATTTTAGGATGTGAGGGCGATCTGGCTGCGACATCTGTCACCCCATTGATCACCAGGGTTGATGTGGCTGATCTGGCTGGCTAAGCAGGTGTTCCCTTCCTCCCTCAATGATCCATGTGCATCCCTCCCAAAGCTGCATACTTGGCCGACGAGGATGACCACCCCGAATAGAGGAGGACTGTTCCTCTGTCAAGGGTATATGAGTAGCTACGTACCCTTGCTAGAACCTCCAAACAAGCTCTCAAGGTCAAGAGCCACATTTTAGATTGTTTAGGCTTCAGAGATGGAAGTAGTTTGGATAGACCAAGATGGGAAGCAAGGGGCACAATCGGGTATTGTAAGCTTTCAATTCACTGTTTCTATACATATCTATTGAATGTCTATTATGAGTCAGGTACTACTTCCATGCCCTGTGAAAACAACAGTAAATAAAACAGGAAAAAAAAAAAAGTAAACTTCCATCAAGCAGTTAATGGAGGAAGATATTTTAAAATTCTAATGAGGCAGTGAAACTTTTGCTTAACAAGAAATGGAAGAATAAAAGAGATAAAGGCAAGGCTTTGCTGATTTTCCTTTTCATAATAGCAAGATTATTTTAATGACAGTATTGTATTACTCTCTGCTATTCTGGAAAGATAAGTGAAATCCCTGTCTACAGACTCCCGTGAGTATGCCATGATGTTTCAGAGGTTCAGGATCAACGCATACTTCCCTTAAATTGGTCAACACTATATCCATAGCCTCTCTGCTGATTTTTTATTATGAAAATTTCAGTATAAGCCTTTCAGAGTTCTGTAGCTTTCCCCTGGACAACTTGATTCTCTCATCTACACTATGAAAATTATTTCGGCATTGAGTTTTTCACATATCTAAGATTTTCATATTGCCATGTGCTCCTGTAAGTAAAGAATTATTCAGAGACATGGAGGGAGACCAGGCGGTAATCAGACATCCTCCCATTCTCCTACCTTTTGATGCTTTCTTGATGCTGTATTTTGGTTGAGTACAACAGAATTCACTGGAGAGCAACAGCTCCTGAGATGGGAGGCCCTTAGAATGCTGCTCCTTTCAGTACACCTCGGTGTACTGCATGTCTCACTTTATCTTTCTTCTTGGAGCCCAGCACTCCTGGTTGACACTGTGACCGATCAATTCAGCACTGAGGTAGCACTGAGGGACCTTGTGGACATTATGTAAGGTTGACAAAACTTGCTGGTAATCCTGCAAACAATTTCCAAGCCAAGATTTTTTTTTTTAAATTGGCCAGTGGGCTGTTGAATATCCATTCCTAGATAAGCTTTGTGTTTTATAGATCCTAATAACACAATGCAAAAGGCTGAACATATAGCCAACATAGGTAAATTATTATTGAAGAAAGAACCGCCAAAAGAAATTCCTTTCTGTTGGGCTGGTCTTTTTGCTCCTTGTGGTTATTGGAAGTCCCTTTCTCTATCACTGGAAAGGGCTAGCAGAGTTAGGAGTCAGGAAAAATGTGTCTAGAAATCATCTTCATATTTGTCCATCTATGTTTTCCTGCATGGTTTGAAATGGAAGAATTCTACACTCACAAAATTTAGATGAGATACCCAAGGTAAATGGAAAAACTCATTACAGAGGGTGGGAAGTTGAGGGGTGGATGGCAAAAAAAAAAAAAAAAAACAGAAGTATTAAGGGAAATCTCAATAAAAGCTGTTGATACAAAAGGCAAAGTCTGATCTCGAGCTCCCAGTCATGGCCTCCATGTATGGATCACTGGCCTCAGGCTTCTGTAGCACACAGACCTCATGTACCACATGCTTTGCCCCTTCCTGTTTGCACAGCCATGGGAAAATTCCTTATTCTTGGGTTTCTCCTTTGCAAAGGAGACATCATCATGCTCACTTCAGGGTAGAGTCTATGAATTATAGATCATGTTTATAAAAAGTGTTGAACCCAGAGCCCAGAATGTAATTTTGTCTAATTATAGCCATCATGATCCACAAATATTGACCTCCTTACCAGATTATAAATAGTCTGTAAATCAACTTCCATTACTTGGATTTCACTGAGATCATAAACTGCCTCAAAAAGCAGCAGTGCACCCATCTTTTTTTTTTTTTTTTTTTTTGTCTTTTTGAGACAGGGTCTCGCTATGCAGTTCAGGCTGGCCTTTAGCTCACTTTTGTAGCCCAGGCTGGTCTCAAACTCGCACCGATCCTCCTGCCTCAGCCTCCCGAGTGCTGGGATTACAGGCGTGAGCCACCACGCCCGGCAGTGCACCCATCTTTACAGCATTCCATAAGTACTTCTATAGTTGTAATGTAAAGACCTGGTGCGCTAGGAATGGATAACTGGCCACTACGTCAAGTTAAGTAGAATGGGGAACAAAATGGTCACATTTGCTCCCAGGTACCTCTCCTCTAATCTCTCTTTTTTATTGTGTGGTAAAACAAAATTTTAAAACAAAATAATAGGAGAAAACAGTAGCCAATACATTACATATTGTTACCTTTAAAGTAGTGGCTTGGGGCACAAATATGGGCATAAAACTTTCTCTGACAGGTATTATCACAAGCCTTCCTTTTCAGCGAGCTAAGAGATGCTAGTAGGATAACTGACTCACATTTTTCCCTTTTCTCTACTGTCCTTTTCCTTTTCACATATCCTGGTTTCCTTTTCCTTTTAAACAATTTCTTCCCATTTCACAGTATCTGCTGTTCACTTTAGACAGCATTTACACTTTCAGTTTCTCACACCAGGGAGACAATGCCAAGTCTACACATGTGGGTCTGTCTAATCTCCATTTCACTCATGGGTTTATGTCACTGTGTCACCCTGCTGTCCAAGACGAAGACTCAGTAGACTCTCTTCCTTTCATGTAGTTTGAAGATTACAGAATTCGGATTCTTTCTCCATCTAGGTATCCAGGCATGTCTCATACTGAATTTCCTCCCCATCACTGCCAATAGCACAATGAGCCCTTAAAGACTAACATATCACTACAAACAGAGAATCTTGAAGGCTTAAATTGAACCAGGGCCACTGACCTCCATCCCCACTCTCCACTCATTAAAAACAAGACTGTCTTCAATGCCAGGTATAGGAACCACCAAATTCATTGTCTTAGTTACTTTTTACTCGTTGCTGGGATAAATACCTGACACTCAAAATAAAGGAAGGAAAGGTTTATTTAGCTCACATTTACTGCAGGTTTCAGTCCATATTTGGCTGGCCCAAGGCTGAGTGGAACATGGCAGAGCGCATTCAGTTCATGGCGGCGGAACAGCAACAATCGCGACAGAGGCAACCAACCAACCAGGGGAGCAGAGAGCAACTAGCTTAAGTCTGTCTCTCTGTCTCTCTTTATATTACATTCAGACTCTCCATCTCAGCCTATCTGCGTAAGGCTACAAAAGTATTTAAAATACAGAATCCCAGGGATCATGGATCAAGTCTCAAACACTTGATCAGTATTAAAACACATAATCCCAGTGACTCATAAGTCAAATCTCAATCTATAGAAGTCCCTGCCCAATGATTGCATGAGGCTTTGGGGGGACAACTAGACATAAACCATAACACTCATACAATCCTGTCTCTAACCTTGAAGAACTTAATCATCTATAGGAAATAGAACAAAAGTTTTGAGTGGTAAGGTTAAGAAGTCCACATCAGTTACTTATTTCAAAATTATCTCTACCCTCTTGGAACTGTTGTCACCAATTCAAAAACACTAAATACTCCTGGCAAGGATAAATCATTCTTTCCTCCCTGCCCACTTTTCTTCTTTCTCCCACCAGCAAGCTATAATGAAGCCTTCTTCAGAGCCTGAATATCAGCAGTCAGGGGCTGAGAACACTGTACACACCCTCTCATGCAAGCAACACAATACAATGAGAGTGACTATCTTCTTATCACAGGTTAATCAACTGAGTTTCAACACAGCTGTGTAACTTGGTCAAAGTCATACAGCTGGTGTGTGGTAGAACTGAGGCCTGAACTCCTTCCTGTCTCCAAGTCCTTACTCTTGGTTGGGCTGAGCTGCTTCCAGAACAGTCACCTCCGCTGCTCCCTGCATGTTCATTTGCTCTGCTCTCTGCACATGCTGCCTCCAATAGACAAACCAGACACTCCTGCTGACTTAATAATCTTAGATTTCTGTCCTTCTGCTGGACTTTAAAACTCTTAGAAAAGTTCAACCTTTCTTAGCCTCTGTCCTGACTGAAGGCAGCTGTGGAAAGGCTTTCTCACATCTAAAAAAAATGAAGAATATTTTCTATTCCTTAGTTGTCACTCATGCCATCATTAAATTCTTATAGAACTCTCAAGTTCTACAAAAATGTTTCTACAAAACACTCCCATCAGCAATGTGGTTGAAATCCGGGCATGGGCTTAGTCCTTTTCATGCTACTAAAACAGAACACCTGAGATGGAGTAGTTTATCAAGAACAGGAATGTACTGCCTCCTGGCCTGGAGGCTGTAAACACAGATAGCATAAAAAGGCATCTGGAGAGGGGTTTTACTGTAATCATCCCAGGGAAGGAGGAGGCAGAGCAAGAGAATGGAAGAGAACAAGAGAGGGAGAGAGACCAAGCTCATCCTTCCCTCAGCATGCCACTCACACACAGCACAGATGAGAGCCTCTATTCCTTAAAGGTACCCTCCCTCAGTAAAGCTTCCCACACATTAGCCTTGGGAAATACATTCAGACCTTAGCAGTCACTGGTGGGAACAATATGAATCTTGGGTCCAGACATATTTTTGCCTTCTTAGTCTAGGTTTTTATCCATCTGTCTTTGAGCCAGTACTATGCTGAGGTTTGGAAAGATACAATATCATAGAGATATCACCTCTTCCTAAGTTCACGGCTGAAACTATTGTAATTTTTGGTTAAAACTACGAAATGACTCTTAACTAACATGGTAGGATAGCCTATGCACATCTAAAAATGAGTAACAGAAATAAAGATTTGTGGGGCTGGCAAGATACTTCCACAGTCTAAAGTACCTGCTTAGGCAACCTTAGGCAGGCCCAGGGGACCACAGCTCAATCCCCAGCACCACATGCTGCATCAGCCTTATCCTCTGGATGGGCTGAACTGGCCAATAAATAAATAAATAAATAAATAAATAAATAAATAAAAAAGTTTTGGCCTCTGGCTGCTAAGATTTATCACAAAGTAATGATTAAATCAATGATATACAGTATGGTAGATTTCTTTAATGAGGGGAGTTTTTCTTTTACCCTTAAGTGAAGTTTTATAGTTTTCTGCATGAAATTTTTACAAAACACTCAATAAGTTTATTCCTTAATATGCAATACTTTTTCTCACTGTATTTCTTTTCCATTGGGTTTTCTACCTGGTTATTTTGATTGTGCCATAAAGCTGTGTTCTTTTTATAAGTTAAAGATTTGTTGCACAAGCTGTTATAGCTACTTCATTAGTTCTAATAATTGGATTAACATTGATATTTATGTGTACAAGTTGTGTGCAAATGTAACAATTTTCGATTCATATCTTTGAGCCTTCATATCTCATTTATTTCCAATTTTCATGAATTTCCAACATAATCCTGAGTAATACGAATAACAGGGAACCTTATCTTATTCTTTCTGGAAATAGAATACTTTTGGAGTTTCCTTGTTGTGTGATGTTAACCATATGTATATGGTTTAGCTTAAGAGCATTGCCATCTCTTCCAAATTTGCTTAAAAATTTTATCATGAATGTATTGAATTCTACTAAAGACATTTTGAGGAGCACATAAGATACTTATAAGACCTCTCTACAAATATTTTAGTGGGGTGAATTAGAATTTCAAATATTGTCCAATTCTCAAAATATCCCTACTTGGTCATAATGAAGTATTTATTTTGAAACAATTTATTTTACTATCATTTTATATAGAAATCTGACTCTTGTCTTTTAGATTTGCTTACATATTTTTTTCTTGTACTATCCTTTCAGATAATAGAAGCCATACAAAAAGAGCTTTGTTTTATTGACCTCTGGAAAAAGAAATTAAATAGAGTCATAACCTATTCCACAAAGTTTTGGCAAAGGAAATTATCCTTAAAATAATCCTGGTCTAGTTCCTTTTTGGTTGGAGGCAGAAATTTTTGAATAACTATATGCATTTAACATGTTAGTTTTGCAGAATTCTCTATTAATATAAACTGAATTTTGTAATACAAAATTATTTTTTCCTCCTAAGCTATCTAATGTGCTTTTTAGTGTGTTATTATAGAACTGATCCTATTTTTCACTACTTTAATAATGTCTAATGTTGCCTATCACTATATATTATTTTTTTCATTTTGGATATACATAATAATTACATTTATCATAGGGAAGTTATACCTGGGCATATTTTGTTTCTTTTCTTTTTCCTTTATTCTCCTACCTTCCTTTCAAAGCCTCTTCCCTTGCTTATTTATGAAAAATTCATTTCCATTTTTTCTTTCTGTTCTCTTTTTTATTATCCCTTTTTCCTTTATTCCCTTTTTCTTTTTCTTATTTAAACATGTTGATCCAGTTTCTGAATATCCATAAATTTTAGATACAGCTTGTCATACGCTGTACACCCCTCTTACAGTGTCCTACCCCCCCAAAAAAGAGTGCTTGATTTTAATAGGAGTTGCAGTGAATCTATACCTCAACTTAAATAGAATTATTATCTTGACAATGTAATATTAAGTCTTCTAGGAGTGGGGCTGGGGAGATAGCTCTGTGGAACAAGTGCCTACCTGGCAAGTGCAAGGTCATGAGTTTGAACCCCGGTCCCACAAAAAAAAAAAAAAAAAAAAAAAAAAAAAAAGTCTTCTAGGAGTATGAAATTTCTCTTTAGCTGATCTTACTTATTTTTTTTATTACCTTGGTTTTTTTTTTCAGTCTTGTCATTTTCCATTACAGGCATCAAGTGGTCCACAAACAAAACATTTATCCACTGCACATATTTTCAAAAAACAAAAATATAAAAGCAAATTTCAGAGCAAACAAAATGGCTTTATTGGTAAGACAATATATTAAATTTCATGCAATTTTCTTACTTATTTTTTATTAGAAATCTTTTAGGGTTTTTAATCATATAGTTGTTTCTTGTGTTTATTAGATTTATCCTTGCATATTTCATATTTTAGATAGTATTATAAATTTTAAGTTTCTATTTCTGTTTATTGCTAGAATATAGAAACACAATTATTTGTCTATTGACCTTAAATCTTCATAAACATTAGTTCTCATAGTAATCCAATGTGCTTCATCAGATGTCCTACATAGACAGTTACGTTTTCTGAGAACAAGAAGAGATTTATTTCTTCCTTCCCTGTGCAGAATCTTTTATTTCTTTTACTTGCTATATATTATGCTGTCTTGGACACCAGTACAGTATTCAGTCAAAATGGAGAGGGTTTCTTCAAAAAGCAAATAAACCCTGAAGTGGAAAATTTTGTCAAGTTCCTGATCTAGTAAGAACTTTCAGAGGGGAGTAGAAAGGAGCCATTAAAGATTCTAAATTCAAAAGAAAACACACTTTTAGTAATTTTGATCAGCTAATTGGTCTTTACTTTAAGTAGTATTCAAATATAAATGCTGTCAGTAAGAAGCTACTTGGAATATTAGAGCTTATTTTTATATTGCTTCATAATTTGATTTAGTAGAGTTTCTTAGGAGATCCTTGATGAAGACTTTTCCATGTGAGATAGTTGAGGAGAAGTAGCCTGGAGGGATCATGGAACTATCATGTGTTCTCACTAAACATCACCAAGATAAATGGTCAGGGAAGGACAAGTCTGTGAGGACAACCTGGCCTCTGTGGCCTCCAATTTCCATGTCCTTTTTCATTTGTGCACTGCAGGAACTATGGTGGGAAATGCAATTTCTGAAGGTATTCAGTAACCTTCCTCTGGTTTCTAAAATGGTAAACACATACACAGGCACAAGCACACATGCACGCACACACACACACACACACGCACATACACACTCATGTGCACACATACATTACCTGCCACTCTTGGATTCTCATGAAGAACACCAGTGAAAGTTATTCTAAATCACACTGCAAGTTTAGAATTTATAATACTGCTATTATACCTACTCAATACCTTTATTAGAAGGCACCTGGAAGGAAACTGACCCTAAATGTTCTGAAAGGCTCCCACAGCTTAGTGCATGGCTCACAGAAGTTCTCATCAACTGTTTTAATCAAGTCTTGATGGTACTAGCTCCAGTTGGAACACACCAAGATACAGACCTCTGTCATAGGCCCATACTGGAAGCAAATTTCTGATTTCCGAGTGCCAGATTTTTCAGCAACAGTGCAATAGAAAAGCAGAAATAAAGAGGAAATGCCTTTATTAACTCGGAAGACACAGGCAGGATCCAGGGCATGGAGATGGGGAGATCCTCTGAGCTGAGACAGGGAGGATGAGACTTTATGGATTTTTGCTAGGGGAAGACTTTGAGGGGCGGGTTCGGTGATACATAAGGAGCTGATTGGATGTTCCCTTGTTTGGGAAGAAGTGGTAAGAGGAAGTTGTATCCAAGACTGGAGTGGGGAAGGAGGAAGTGGTCATTGGGAAGATAAGCTGTTATTTTGGGGACTTGGCCATCTTGCATTAGGGCCATGCTAATTTAGCAGTTTGTACTCAGGCCAAAACCTGTCACCTCCCAAATACTGCATGCCATGCTGGCCCCAGAACCCCAGACACATGGTGCTGGCCACTGAAACTGGGCATGGTGGTGCACATCTATAATACCAGTTCTAGGGAGGCTGAGACCATTGAGTCCAAGCTGCATAGTGAGACGCTGTACCAAATAAATAAATAGAAAAACATGGGTTAATCTAAATTACCTGAATAATGGTCACTCCACTTCTCCAGACATGACTACCTATGACATCTGATAATCCACAAATGAAAGATTCAAAACACTTTCAATTATAAATCCCCACTATCTTAGTTACTCTTCTGTTACTGTTGGGAAAAATACCGGACACTCAAGCTTAGGGAAGGAAAGGTTTATTTAGCTCACGGTTACTGGAGGGGTCATAACTTAAAGCAGCCTGAATTATACAGCAAGACCTCAAAACACTGCCATCTGAAGATACAGGGTCTGGAAGAGAAGCTGGGGTGCCACTGTGTCCAGGATGATCTGCTCCATACCTCCAAGAGACCACCAACCTGATGGGGGTGGGCAGCGCGTTACTGTCAGTGTAATGGTTCTTGCCTTCTCTGGCCCTGCCCCTCAAGCGCCACCCTGGTCCTCTGGCCCCACCCCTCAAACCACTCACTGCTACACTAGCAGAATCTGCCGTATTACCTACATGAGGCTTTGGGGGAACAACTAAACACAAACCATAGCACCCATGAAAGTGACTAAAGTGAATACTAAATAAATTACTTCCCCACAGAGCCTCCACCCACAGCAGCCTCAACCGACAAGCAGGTGTGCAGGTGGTACCTCTTGGCCTGCAACCCTGCACCTCCACGGAACTAGACCCCTGCCCACAGCTTGTGACTGGCAGGCATACGGGCAGGAGCACTAGGCCTGCACCCCTGTGTCACTGAAGCCTCTACCTCACCCAGAACCCAGCTCCTGCATCTGCTGTGGAGCCCTGCAGCAAAATTCCCTGCAGAGAGGCTGGAGGTCAGATCCTACCAGCTAACCCAGAAGCTGAACATCTTTCCAGAGGAAAACAGTGAGCTCTCCTCCAAAAGCTGCACCAGGAGGAAGCTGGTGCAGCAGCCAGACCCAGATAGGAATATCTGGACAAGATAAAACTTTGTAGATCCAGACCCAAATTTCAGTAGGCGCTAACGACATAACTTCACCAAAGTTCTGCACCAAAGGTCAGAGAATACTGCTCTGCAGAATGGTACAGACAAAGAGCAAAATGCAATCTCAGGTTCTGAGCCTACCCACAACAAATATAGGAGACACTACCATAGAAGAAAATGGGAATCATTCAGCTGAAATCTCTGAATTAGTAGCATCTGAAAAAAACAAACAAATGCAGAAACATAGAGGAACTGGGATTGGAGATAACCTCTGAAACAAAAAAAAAAAAAAAAAAAAATCTTTGAATTACTAGAGACTGAACTAAAAAACCAGTTGCAGAAAAGTATAGAGCGAATCAGATCAGAAATAACCTCTGAAGAAAAGATATCTCTAAATTCATAGCATCTGAAGGAAAGGAACAACTGCAGAAAGGTAGAGAGGAAATGAAAACAGAAATAGCCGGGCGTGGTGGCGCACGCTTGTAATCCTAGCACTAGGGAGGCTGAGGCAGGAGGATTGGTGCGAGTTCGAGACCAGCCTGGGCTACAAAAGTGAGCTCAGGACCAGCCTCAACTGCATAGCGAGACCCTGTCTCAAAAAGACAAAAAAAAAAAAAAAAGAAAACAGAAATAATCTCTGAAGTAGAAAAAGAAAGGATAACTCTATGAGAGATTTAGTAAATGCCTCTAAAGAAGACATAGATAAAAAATCAGAGAATATAAAATTGGTGGAATCATTGAATCAGCAATATAGGAAAGAAATAGATCACATGAAACAGTTTCAAAAAGATATACAAAAAAAATCTCAATCACAAGCTGGCAACACTATATGAACGAAAGTGAAGATACTTCAGATTTGAAGACACAGTCACAGCTAATGAAAAGGTAAAAAAGGATCTCTTAAAAACAATCATGATGCAGGAAAAAATAATTCAACATCTGCAAATGATGCAAAAATGAGCAATGTGCCATTAATAGGAATAAATGAGAGTCAATGCAAATGATATAAAAAGAATATGGGCAGAATAGCAGAAAGCTTCCCAAATATGAGAAAACAACCAGACATTCAGTGACTGAAGCATACAGAACTCCAAATAACATCAACCCAACTAAAAACACACCCAGACATACAATAGTCAAGATCCCAGATTTAAAGCAATCACTATCAAAATACCATCAACATACCTCACAAACCTGGAGAAATCATTCCTAAAATTTATTCCGAAAGACAATCCTGGGCAACAAAGATAAGGCAGGAGGTATTACAATTCCTGCCCTAAAGTTATACAACAGAGCTACCATGATAAAATCAGCATGGTATTTACAATAAATAAATAAATTAATTAATTAATTAAAATAAAATATAGATCTGAAGATCAATGGAATAGATTAGAAGATATAGAACCAAATACAAACACAATCAGCCACCTTATTTTTGACAAAGAGGCCAAACATGCTTACTAGAAGAAAGATAGACTCTAACAAACGGTTCTGGAAAAATTTGTTCTCTACATGCTGAAAACTAAAACTTGACCCAGGTACAACACCATGCACTCAACTAAAGTCAAAATGGATTAAAAACCTAAATATTAAAAGAGAAACAGAAAATCTCCTGGAAGAAAAAGTGGGAAGAAATCTTGAAGACATAGGGGGTCCTCAAAGAGTTCATGGACAAAAATCAAAATACACATTTAACACTTGAAAGAATCATCAGTTGGGACCTTCTCTGGCTGAAAATTTTTTGTGCCTCAAAAAAAAATTTACCAACAGAATGAAAAGACAATCCAGAAATTTCAAAAAATATTTAACTAAAAAGTATTCAGACAAAGGTCTTCTATTTAGAATTTATGAAGAACTAAAAACATTAGGGTCCCAAAATTCAAAGACCCAATCCAGAAATGGGCATCTGAGATGAACCCACACTTCTCAGAGAAAGAAATTCAGCAAGCCTATAAATACATGAAGAAATGCACCACATCGCTAGCCATTCGTGAAATGAAAATTAAAACAACACTTAGATACCATCTCACCCCAGAGAGAATGGCTATTATAAAGAAATCAACAAACAACAAATTCTGGAGAGACTGTGTGGCAAAAGGAACACTTCTGCACTGCCAGTGGGAATGCAGACTGGAACAATCATCATGGAAAGCAGTGTGAAGACTCCTTAAAAAAACTAAAAATGGAAATCCCATTTAATTCAGCTATCCTCCTACTGGGAATTTTCCCAGAAGAACTGAAAATATCATATCATAGTGATATCTGTGCACCTATGTTCATAGCAGCATAATTTGTTATAGCCAAATCTTGGAAACAACCAAAATCCCCACCATCCGAAGAATGGCTGAAAAAAATATGGTGTTTTTATACAATGGAATATTACTCAGCTATAAAGAATGATAAATTAGAAGACTTCGTATATAAGTGGATATATCTTGAAGACATGCTCATAAGTGAAATAAGCCTGACCTACATGTATAAATATCATATAGCCTCTCTAGTGTAAGAACTCAAAAGAAGAAATAAAAATGGAAAGGTATAACACAACTGAATGGAAACCAAGGACTTAAGCATTAACCAATGAAGTGACTGCAAACAGAAAAGCTAGGAAACATGGAAGGAGCAAAACCATGTGCTTACATACACAAGATAGATTAGGTCCTAAAATGGTCCTAAAAACCACCAAAATATTTTTCACACTGAGGATAGCAGTAGGTAACACTAAAATTACTCTTTGAATGCCTGTCATTTTTGTCTTTTAGATTTGTGTTGCTTCTGATGTAATTTCAGTTACCACTATAGTCTCTCAAGTAAATGATTGGTTTACTGACCAGCTACAACTTTGCATATACTTAGATTTCTATATTTCTGTGTAAAAAATCTGTAGCGGCTTTTATCACATTGTATAGGAATGTAATAAAATATCAGTGATTCCAAGTTAAGTGTAAGAAGTTTGATATTCTGAAAGACAGTGATGTTAAGCTCAATTACCTATGTTATAGTGTAATAGTATCACGTAGCTCCTCTTCTGGAGCATCAAGAATGTAAGACCAAAAATTAGAGAAAAAAAGAAGGGCTACAGGGATTGCCAATATTGTAGCCCTAGCCCTTTAAGGTCAATGAGGACTCAAGACAGAACAGAGCGTGTGCTGTACCATCCTATAACTCAGTGGTGTCCCAAATTTTCTGTTCAAGGATATTATGGGACCACAGAGGAAATGGAAATGGATTGATGATGTATAGTGTGCCTAAGGAGAGTCACCTAAAGAGAAAATATTCTCCTGGGCTTTCACAGAGAGGAAACTCATCAAGCAATGGCCCTAACTCATCCTGTTGGTTGACACGGACAACAGTTCTACAAAGCATTGTACATGATTTCAAGGTAAATTCTGAAAGGATTTGACTGACCTTGGGAGATACAAAAGTTACATATTACAGGTCTTGCTTTACCTTATTCTTAACCACCCAGCAGAAAAGTTTACCCACAACATACAAAATATAAAGCTAGATTAGTATGCTGAGCTGTATGAGGCTTAAATCAACAGCTTCCAAAATTGCCAGTTATGCCAATAACCCACTGCGATTATGGAATACTGGACTATGTATATAATTACTTTCTCTTAGTTCAATGGGAAGAAAATTTTGTACCAACAATGATTAGAAAAATTATCTCATGTCTACATCCTGTACTATATGTAACTACTAGGAAGACAATATGCATTGTATCAATTATTGGGAATGTACTACTAACGTGTTTTTGAAAATGTCACAAAAAAATTAAAAATTACTTCCCCACAGGGAATCTAGCTCACCTTATCATTTCTTCTGTTCTTTCATTCTCCAAACCCTGTATCTAATGTCACTGCAGTGTTCATCTGATTATGCTATAAGCAAACATCCTTTCCCTATAGGAAAGAAAATCAATATGTGAGTTAGTGTTCTCTAGTCTAAGTTCTTGGGTCCATACTAGAAAATAACCAATATCATTATCTAGCTTCATGGAAGTATCAACCTGGATTATCAAATCTGAAAGATATTTCTCACAAATTCATTTTTTGTCATCTTACTACTATGGTGTGAATATCTGTGTCACATCAAAATGCCTATGTTTGCTCCCCACTGATATTAGGGAGGGTTAACTTAAGGAGAATATTGTGAATACATACCAAGTTTTTCTGAGCATAATCAATGCCTTAACAAAAGGCCCTAGATGAGCCTTGGTCCTTTCTACCCTGTGAGAAGATGCTATCTGTGAGCCAGGAAGGGTGCCCTCATCAGACGGCAAACCAGCCCACAACTTGATCTTGGACTTCCCTACGTCTAGAAGAATAAGAAGTAAATTCTATCCATTTTAATGCTTCCAGTACTCATCCTCATTACAGAATGTGTCAAATCTCATTACTTCTTAGAGCTGAATTGTATTCCATTGCACGTATAGATCGTATTTTATTTATTAATCTTTTGATAGACATTTGGGTTCAGCTACTTTTTAACTATTATAAAGAAAGTGGTTTGAAGATTGATGTATGCATTTCTTTTCTGATGCCTGCTTTTAATTCTTTTCTATGAATTAACTAAGAGTAGACTTGCTGGGTTACATGGTAATTCTACATTTAGCTTTTTGAGGAACCATCAAACTTTTCTACAGTAGTTATAACACTGTATATTACTACTAGCAACATTTTTCTTTGTAAGCGCTTTTTAAAAATGAAGAAAAAAACCAGCCAGTAGGGTCAGCATGGTCTTTTCTCTGACTTAGCATTAATTGTTGGATTATTTCACCCACTTGACTCTCATGAATTTATTTTCTCCACTGTGGGTGAGAAATTCAATGTATTTATCCTCATTTTTTCCTGATGAAATTAACCCACATATTGATTTTCTTTCCCAAAGGGAGAAGGCGTCTTCTTATAGCATTATCAGGTGACCAGTGACAATACGTACAGGGAAGGGAGAAAGAAAGAAATGGTAAGTCATTTCCCTGAGTGGAAATCATTTTGCTTGCTGTTCCCTTTTCTTGGGATTGAACATTAAAGGTGTTTTGAATATATTATATCAGTGATCTATTTTTTCAAAGCACTCTGAAAAATGGACATTTTTCTAATGCACTAGAAAACTGATAGATCTGTGTGGCTGTTAATTCAGATTATTTCATCAAATCTCACCATAGGAAGAGCTAGACTTTGGGTCTGTAGTTAAATCTAAAGAACTTCCCAAACTCCCGGATCTTGAATTCTATCACTGAGTCAACCCCTCAATGGCATGAGCTGCAAGTTTACTGGGAGCAGAAGATTGGTACAAAAGGAAATAATGGTTTCAGCTACTACCCCCTTAAGCACCTTACTATCAGTTCTGGCAAACAGAAGACAAACTAGTAATGGAAATGTGGGATTACTTTGAAGAACGTGTGGATGTATGCAGATGCACCTGGGCCAACATCACCGCAAAAGGAAGAAAAAGCCATGTGTGTAGCTCTGAGCGTAGAGCAGCATTGTTAACTATGAGCAGGATATGACCTGGGTTCAACCTATCACAAGGGTTCCAGGCTTTGCTTTATCCTAACTGCAGGAACCTGAGCTGGCCACTGAATTGTTCTAGAATTCTGCTTGCCACAGAAAGGAAAGCATTTGGTCATTAGTCATTTTTGAATGCTGGAAAGACAAGAGCTAATTTGTTTTCTTTTCCCAAATGAATCTAATCCAATGAATCTAATATAAATGTGATCCCAAGACTTTCTCTAGGGACCTACACAGGTCTTCTACACTATGTGATGGAATTCTGGAGCTGCCAAGGACACGAGTTCAATCCTCCAATGTAGACATCTTTTTTCAGATGCTTTGTTCATTTAAATGTGAATCTCAGCTCCCACCCCAACCCCAGTGGTGGCCACACCTGTAATCCAGCACTCTGAAGGCTGGGGCAGGAGAACTCCTGTGAGCTGAAAGCCAACCTGAACTGTATAGTGAGATCCTTTCTCAAAAGGCACAAAGAGAAAGAAATAAGGAAAAGGAGGGAGGGAGGGAATCCTTGAGCTAATGGGTAAAATAATTCCATTCTTTGAGATTTGAATGCAACTCAACAACTTCATGTTAATAATAGAAGCTGAAACATCATAGCTTTGCATTGTACAGACACGAGATCAATATTTTTTCTGTGAGTCTTTCCTGATAATTTCATAGGCAAAAAAAAGAATAAGGAAAAAACAGGGCACTATATCGGATCCTTCATGTTCCAAATCAAATGTCCACCTGACTCTCCAAAGATAATCAGTACTAAATCACCGCCTGCCACGCCAGCCTGCTCTCCAGTGCGCTGAACCAGCGATGGAGACTAGGCATGGTGGTATGTGCCTGTAATCCTAGCACTTAAGAGGTACAAGCAGGAGGATTGCTATGAGTCAGTTGTGAGACCCTGTGCCAAAAAAGAAAGAAAAAGAAAAAAATATTAAATCAGCATAGGAGGTTTCCTTTATAAAGTACAGTGGACACATTCTGGGCAGTCCTTAAAACATAAATACAAAGGAGAGAAAAGCACTCATACAGCACTGTACCAAAAGAGTACTTAAAATGTAAATTTATATAGTTGATAATAGCATGTGCCTAATGAGAGCCAAACACTGGAAAGCAGTTACACTTTCTACTTGAGTGGAAGTAGCCCCACCTGTAAACCAGCACTCTGAGGCAGAAGGATTTCTGTGAATTGAAAGCCAACCTGAACCTGAACCTGAACTTCCTGAAAGAAGTGAGATCCTCAAAAGGTACAGAAAGAAAGGAAGAGAGAGAGAGAGAGAGAGAGAGACAGAGACAGAGACAGAGACAGAGACAGAGACAGAAACAGAGAGAGGAGGGAAGAAATCGTGGAACTAATATGGGACACAGACACAAGAATCATTTTCTGCGGTGACCTTTATATTTTCAATTTGTCATGAGCTACTATGAGTTTACTATGAGATGGAGCCATTTGGAAGAGAAGACAAAAGAACTTTCCCCTTCTGAAGGAGAATAAGCTCTACAGAATCAGCATGGGAAATAAATAAGCCCCTGATTCCATGCCAAATAGATAAATAAATAAATAAATAAAATGTAATCAATTTCAACTCATGCCGACCTGATTCCATCTTTGCCTTCACTCATTGGGGTATCATTCTCATAAATCAAACATGTTTAATTATTCTCTAATTCATCCAAGTCTTCCCAAGTAACAAGGTTTTCACCAACAGGAAGGGCTCAAAGGTTGCGTTTTCCTGTCTCTCCACTTCCTTGTCCTCCTCCAAGTCACGTTGTTTACCATTTACCGCTCTAGCTCCCGAAGCCTCACTTAGCTGTTTTTCATCTTTATTTTAAGTGTACGTGCTGAATTTTTTCAGGATTGTCAACAGCAAGACCTGTCTCATCTACCTGTCCTAGGATGTCACCAACGGTCGTGGAACCATGAGCCTCACCTCAACCTGCTCCCTGTGTGAGGTGCAAATCTTGTTCACCCACCGTCATCACTGACCAGTTCAGGGCAGAATCCGAAACACCTCAGGAACACTGACCACGCGCACCTTCTCTGCTCTGAAGTCAGTTTCCTTCTTTCCAGGCATCACTCAAGTTCAGACCATCTCTTGTCTTTTCTTTTTCATCTATGCATGAAATGATCATAGCGTGATTTGGGTAATATTTGGACCTAGGGCAGAAGGCTCTCATTCAATAAGATCTAATGCAATTTCCTCTTCTTTCTCTTCTTTCTTTGTATCTTTCTTCAACACAAATCCAAGAGGAAGTTTATGATGATACTACAATTACCAACCCCTGCTGGGTACATTCAAAACCAGTTATGTGTGTTATTTTCAGTAGCTTCAAGGAAATACTTACAGACTATTTGAATTCTTACTTTTTTTTTGACTCAGCAATTCTTGTTCACTACTTCTTTGAGCCTTTCTTTCTTTCTTTCTTTCTCTCTTTCTTTCTTCTTTCTTTCTTTCTCTCTCTCTCTCTCTCTCTTTCCTTCCTTTTCTTTTTCTTTCTTTCTTTCTTTCCTTCTTTCCATCTTTCTTTCCTTCTTGTCTTTTGGAGACAGGGTCTCACTATGCAGTTCAGGATGGCCTTGAGTTCACTTTGTAGCCCAGGATGGTCTCAAAACTCTCAACAATCCCTTTGGCTCAGGCTCCCGACAGCTGAGATTACAGAGGTACACCACCACACCTAGCTCAGTCTTCTTTTCATAGCTGGAGGAGTTTAGTCCTGACAAGTAGAGCCTTTATTATATATTATTGCTAAATATAGGTTATCACTAAATATTGGCAAAATCTACTTCTTTTGGTAAATCACTTTTTAGTACAGAAAATTCCAAACATGTACAAATTTAGAAACAACATGATCATAAACATTCCAGGGATTGTTCCCTAAATCTACTGATTAATAACTAAAGGCCATAATAACTTAATTGGTTTGCCTACCCACTTTCTGATCAGCCCATGAATAGATTATTTTGAAGCAAATCTATAACATCATACATTTCATGCTCAAACATTTTGATGTACATTTCTAAATGATAGGACTCTTTTAAAAATTTTCTTGCAACCTTAAAACCATCATTACACTTTTTTTTTTTTTTTGTCTTTTTGAGACAGGGTCTCACTATGCAGTTGAGGCTGGCCTTGAGCTCACTTTTGTAGCCCAGACTGGTCTCGAACTCGCACTGATCCTCCTGCCTCAGCCTCCCGAGTGCTGGGATTACAGGCGTGCGCCACCACGCCTGGCTATCATCATTACACTTTTTAAAAAGCTAGTGATAATTACTTACTGATATCAAGTATTCAGGAAGTGGCCAAATTTTCCTATTTTTTAAATTTTTGTTGTTTTAAATGATTGTGTTCCAGTTACTTAGCATAAAGTCAGTGAGTTTTCAACGACTGGTTAGTCCCTTAAGTTCCCTTTCATCTATGGTAGAAGCACCCAATAAGAATGTAATAGGATATTACAGCACAGGTTCTCTTATATCCTGGGTCTTTATTGACCTTGAAGGGCTAGGGCCAAAATATGGGCTATCCTTATAGCCCTTCTTTTTCTCCATTCTTTGGTCTGTTAACTTACATTCTTAACCCTCCAGCAGAAAAGCTTTGTGATACTATTACTCTACAACATAGGTACTTGAGCTTATCATCACTGGCTTTCTGAGTATCAAATATCTTTGACTTAGCTTGGAAATGATATTTTCTGACCATCATTGATATTCTAATAACTTTCCGTACAATGTGATATAAGCAGTTACACAATTTTGACACAGAG
>PVJA010018705.1:0-39492 GCA_004027025.1 Myocastor coypus
TCAATTGATGTTTCATTGGGTGTTTTTTGTATGGTCCCAACATACCAGTGGCAGAGTTATGCCATGACTTAGCTGAAGCTAGATAAATTTTCATGTCCCTGGCAACCTCAGAGATAAATCTTCTGCTCTTGGGCTGAGGAATAGTAGAGAAGGCAAATAGAAGAGACAAATACATGATCTGGTCTGGCCTCTGATTCTTATCTTGACCCACATTCTCAAAAACATCAGTGTCTGACTGCACATGCTCAGCTTTAACATCTTTTATCTTGGCTCCCTGGGATTTGCCTGTTAGAGGAGCAAGAAGAGTAACTCGCAGTCTCTCGCACACTGGAAGCTTTGGCCCAGCCAGCTGGCGGTCTTCCTGGTGGGATTCAGATGTGAAGAGGCCCAGGTCCTCCTACCAGCTCTCCAGCTCCACTTCTCCTTTGCTCTTCCTTTTCGTTTCCCTATAATTGCCTCAGTACCATCATTTGGGAGAAATGGGCAGATGTCTATTTGCATTTTTTTTAGTTTCTTAAGCTTTTTAGGAAAACTTTTTTTTAACACAATTGATAGTAATTGCTGTGATTGTTTTTGTGATTTGAAGAGCTCCAAATTACTGAATTTTATGTTTTATGTATTTAATCCAAATCATTTAATTTTGTAAGCTTATACACTTTTTAATTATTGTTAGAAATAAAGCAGGAGAAATCAACTTTAGATTATTGCCCCATTTATTTAGCTCTAGGTTTCTTTGGTTTTTGTTTGAATCCAGAACTTTATGTGTACTTGACAAGTGCTCTACCACTGAAGCATGTGCTATTCCCTGTTAAGTTTTTCACTCCAGTCTAACCCTGGACTTAAGCTTTCCCTCAGAGACTGAAGCTATAAAAGCTTTAGGTGGTACTGGTAGTTTCCTCTTCCAATTCTTTTGTGACTTTTGCCTCCACATTGTTCCTCCATTTCTTCGGGATTAATAAAGTAGAAAATTGAGGTTACATAGACAAAAAGGTAGTATGAGAGAATAAGTACATATGCAGTTGTATAATATATTTGTCTATTCAGAAATATGCAAATTAACAGTTAACTCAGGGTCTAAATTAACATGCTGTTGAATTTACTCTGTCCCATGGCTAAATGTAATTCTTAACATGACTTTGTGATTTGTGAAGCCAAATTGATATTTTTATTTTAAAAGTTGTTGGGTTAAGTATAAATTATTTTAAAATGTGGAGTTTTTACTCCCAGGACACAGTATTCATTTTGTGACATTATGCATAATAATGTATGAGTAAAATCAATTTTGTAAGTATGTAAATATATCATAAATAAATAATACTTTGACTTATTTCTCAAAGATATATAGTGATTTTTAAAAGCTCATTTATATTAACATAATATTAGCAGGAATATGTGCCATACCGAAGTATAGGCACGGTTGGTGAAAGGAATCCCTAAGCCTGGTCTATTTCATAATCATCCACAGTGTTGGAGGATGAGCCCTTGGGAGACATCACAATTTCCACTGGATCCTTCCCAGGATGTCCAAGGGTATAGGCTTACATATTGTTATGATTTTATATGTGTATTCCTGAAAGCCTTGCTTTTTGTAAAATTGTGTTAGAAGTAACAAATTACGGGAAAAGAGTTACAGTTAGAGGGGGCCCGGCGGGATGGCTCAGTGGTCTAAAGCGCCTGCTTGGGGAAGCTTGGGCAGCTTCAGGGACTGCGGTTCGATCCCCGGCACCACATGCTGTGCCAGCCCTGACCTCGGGACGGGCTGAGCTAGCCATAAAAATGAATGAATAAACAAACAAAGGTTCTGAAACAAGAATAAAAATAATAAATAAAATAAAAATTTTAAAAAAGAAGTTACAGTTAGAGCAATCAAAACCTTTATAGTTTTGAAATAATAGCACTCACATAATGATAACCTCAACAAAAATAGTGGAATTTGAGAAAAATGATAAGTTCCTATTAAATGCAATGAACACCTTTGCCTTAGGGAAAAGGCATGAGATGGTAGCTCTACAGAAAGGGAAGCAGTGACAGTGGGCTGATGTGCCCAGTTACAGCAAGAAGACAGGTACTGAAGGACCACAGAGAGCTGGGCAGTGAGCACTTCCAGTCCTTGCTCAGGAGTAGAGCAAGCGTGGACAGAGTGAGCAGCAAGTGTAATCTGCAGGGCTGCCTGTAGTCATCTGTGTTTGTGATTTTGCATTTAGGTGCTGTTACTTGGTTGCATAAACCTATAAGACTTCCTGTGGATTACCACTTGTCACTGATGCTTAGGTAAATTTTTAAAAATGTTTAAAAGACTTTTTAATTTATTTTTTGAAATTGTTAAAACTAAAGTGCAATATCATCTGGAATTCAGTGACTATTCCCTAGTCAAGTCATGACTTTTTAAAATATTTTCATGAATACGTGTTTGCAGTGCATAATGATTACACTAATGGAGCAGTTGTGTACATGCCTGATACATCATAATTCTACTTACATTCCCCTTCCCTCCCTTCTCCTAACCCTGCAATTTAAAGAAAGAGAGGTTTCCTTTTAAAAGAGCCATTTTACTGAGCTGTTAATAATAAAAGAAACTATACACATACTTCATAGGGTATTCTCAGAATATGACCCTTACTATTTTACAAAATACTTCCTTGTAAAACTATTTATATAAATATACATTTTCCTTGCATTAAGTGGAAAAAAGGCTTCTCTGCATACTCTTTATTGCTAAAATAGAGTGGTAGTGTCACACTTGTTTTTTCTTTTTTTTTTTTTCCCCAAGAAGAATTCTTTCCCCATTACCCTCCAGGCCATGTGCACATGATTTCAAAGATACTGAAATCATATTCAATTTTATTCAAAAGTAGCTATCTCAGTCATTTTTCTTGAGGCTAAGGTAAGACCCAAAGTTAAAAAGGGAAAAACTTTGTTAGCTCAGTTTGTAGAGGTTTCAGTCTAATTGGTGGGCTCCACGAAAGAGTGGCACATGGTGGTGGGGCATTGTGGAGGTATACAGTTCTTGGTGTCCAGCAGGTAACAAAAGCAAGAGGATGACAAGGCTCTGTCACTTATACTGTACTGAGGATGTAGGAAGAGGTGACTTTGGACTATGGTTTTCAGAGGATGCAGTCCACGGTGGACTGGCTTTAAGACAGTGTGGTAGAGGGGCATGGCAGAGGAAAGCTGCTCAGCATGTGGCAGCCTGGAAGTCATAGTGAAGGATCAGGGGCAAGAGTATACTCATCCTGGCCACACCCACACCACCCATATCCTAACAGCATATTCAGCTATGAATTCATCTGTGGCTTAATGTACTGATGAATTCAACACTCCAGTGGTCTAACTACTTTCTTAAAGCCCTGACCCCCCAATACATGAGGCAAGAGTGAATGTTTTGGATCTAAACCATAACAATGTTGTGAGAAAAAAAAATTATATTGTGTGCACAGTAAAGGTGTAGTAAGAGTGCCCAAGAGTGGAAGCCATGATAAGATAGCTAGCGAAAGTGTTGGGTAGAGAGCTAGAGTGAAGGCCAGAGATAGAAGCATCTGGATGTGTTAGTGAATAGCAAAGAGGCTGATGTGATGGCATAGTTAGAAGAGAAGTAGGTGAAAACAGTGCAGGGAAGCCAAATGTTTGCTTGTGATCATGTGAGTTTGAGATAATGCTGAAAATCAAAGTGTAAATGTTGGATATATGCAGTGCAATTTTGGGTGAAAGTAGCAAGATTTATTTGAGAGGGTGGTTTGACATGGATGGTATTTGAAGACATGAGATTGGATAAAGTCATGGAGGGCGAGTATAAGTAGGAAGGAGTGTCACGGACAAAACTTTGGAGTACCTACTTGTTAAGAAGTTACACAGTTGGAAAGCAGTAACAGAGACAGCCACAACTGGGTGCCTGGTGAGGTATATCAGCACGCCAGGCAATGGCAAACTGAGTCAGACACTGTTGAACCATGAAGAAACAGTGGTCACCTGTTGGGTTCAGCCCAGTGGAAGTTATGGATCATGCTGAGGGCAAATTCAAATTGGAGTGAGTTGGGAAGAAAGTGGGAGGACTGTTGGAGGCAGTGAGGGCATTTGTAATAGGACACTAGATGGATGAAGGGAAGTCAGAAAGAGGTGCTAAGAGGAGAGATATCAGGAAGCTTGTCTGCTGATGAGAGTCATAAGCAGAAAAAGGGAAGGGACTACTGGTGTAGTGTCTATGTCACTGTATTTCCCATTAATTAAACCTTTGTCAGTTGCTTATCTGGAGAGAAGTTAGCTTAGTTTTCACATTAGCACTAGAAATAATTTCTACCTCATCTTTTGCCAGTCTTGCTGTACTTTACACAGCAAAGTCACAATGTGAGTAAAGTATGGGCAAATTATGATCAACCTATAGGATCACAAGTGTAACTGCTTAGCTACTATGGGTCCGATGGGGGAAGTGACTCATATAGCAAGGGTACATGAAAGAACAAAGGCATTTTGGGGAAGGGATAGGTCTGATGCTACCCACCGGGGCAGTAGCTGATACCTAGCTGGACTTCTTGGGCCAGGTGGTATTAACTATATATAATTCCAAGTTGCTACTTCTCTGTTAGGGAGGCATCTAGGCCTGGCCATTGCATCATTATCTTGAGGCTGACTTTCTTTGGATTCACTGCTAGCTACAATTCTAATGTCTTTTTTCTTTCTGTTGCCTGCCTTGGGAGCCAGTCCCTTTCTGATGAGACTTTAGTTTCTTTTTCTTTTTCCTTACAGACTTTCAAAATAACAACAGATGGTCAATTTATACAAATTACAAGCTAGAACAGGAATAAAAAATCAAGATAAAAGTTAGAAAAGCATCACTTACAAAAGTGGATTTGATCCCAGTGGCTAAAACACTCGTTCCCGCTGTGGTGATAACCAAATGACACATAGCTGGAAGCAAAGCTTAGCCCATGGACATCCTCTCCCCAATCAGGAGACTTCTGGGTACTTCAGCAGAACTGGTAACACCAGTGACTGCCACTTCTAATATTCTTAGCATGATATCCAGAAGCATCTCAGGACAGGTGCATCAGGCAAAACTCAAAGGACAATGTGCACACATTCTTGGCAGATGTGTACAACACCTTCAGTTTTGAACACAGAAAAAGGAAGACTGGTCTGTATAACTGACCAACCTGTTGTAGTAGACATTTAAAAGTCAACACAAGCGTTTTTTCTCCCAAGTACGTGTAGCGATAACACAGGCAAGGAAAGTGTGCCCAAGAGCAGCATCAACGAAATTCTGGATTACTTTATGGAATAGCTAAAGGATAAAGCTATTCATAACTTATGTAATACTTATGGGGCTCCCAAAGCCCTTGAAATTATTTTTAAGGAGATTTTTCCCCCTAAAAAGGAAAAAGGAAGTCTCAAGTTTTTAACCTGCACTTCAGCCCAGCTCCTGTAAAAATGATCTAAAAATGAATATAAATCTGAATTAACAGTTGTACCATCCTGGTGGGTAACAAAGAACACATGATGGCAAAGGAACCTGCTATTGACCTAAAATAAGAGACAAATTTTCTCCTAAACCATTTATCAAATAGAGTTGATAATAGCATAAAACTGCACTTGAGAATAAAATAAAAAAATTTATGTGGAGATAAGAATAAGCACAATACATTTATTTGTTTGTTTATTTATTTGTGAGATAGGAGCTTGAACTCACAACCTAGCACTTGCCAGGGAGGCACTTGTGCCAAGGAGTTATCTCCCCAGCCCTAGTACATGTATGTAAAACCAGACGTACATTCTTTGTTTCAGGTACTCTCAGATTTAGCCTTTCTCATTACACCTTAACTTTTTATTTGTGTCCTTTCACTTGCAAAATTGATGCAAAATGGAAAAAGAACATGAAGCAAGCCAATCAATTGCTTCATTTAACAAAGGTAATGTGATTATTATGATGAAAAGATTCTAATTGTGATATACATTAATTTCTACCTAACTTAGCTGCCAATAATATTAGGATTACACACATACACTACCACCCCTAGACACTCTTCTTGGTTTTAGTGGTAAAAAAATAGCAGTTGAAAGTTGTAATGTTGTAAAACACATGTGAATAATATTTGACAGCCAAGTGTGCCCCATGCAGCCAACCCACTGGAACCCAGCCCGAAACCTGGCCCCGGCCTGCACATACTGACAAACCCGGGCCAGCACCCAAGCAGAACCTATCTGCTGGTGTGTGCCCCATGCCGCCAGCCACCAGAACCTAGCCTCCGCCTGCCCACACTGACCATCCAGGCCTGTGCCCAGGTGCAGCAGGAAGAAGCTAAGCACATCAGCCAGACTCAGCTAGGCACATCAGGAAGGGATCGAGACTGGCGGATCCAGACCCAAATTTCGATAGGTGCCAATAGCATAACTTCACCAAAGTGCAGAGTTCATAAAAAATGACAAGGAGCAAGATGCAATCTCAGGTCCCGAGTCTACCCAGAACAAATACAAGAGACAACACCATTGCAGAAAACGGGAATCAGGCAGTTGAAATCTCTGAATTGGTAGCATCTGAGGTAGACAGACAAGTGCAGAAATGTATCGAGGAACTCAGATCAGAAATAATATCTGAAGTAAAAAAAAAGGAAATGTATGAATTACTAGAATCTGAAGTGGAAAAACAACTGCAGAAATGTATAGAGGAAGTCAGACCAGAAATAGCCTTTGAAGTTAAAAAAGACATCTCTATTTTAATAGCATCTAAAGTAGGGGAACAACTGCAGAAAGGTAGAGAGAGGAGAGCAGAACAGAAATAATCTCTGAAGTAGAGAAAGGATAACTATAATGAAAAATGTAAATGCTACTAAAGAAGACATTGATAAAAAAATTAGAGGAGAATACAAAAGTGATGGATTTCCTGACTGAACAATATAGGAAAGAAATAGATCCAGTGAAACAGTTTCAAAGAAGTATACAAGAAAATAAAATCTCAATCACAAGCTGGCAAAACCGTATGAACCAAAGTGAAGATAGAGTTTCAGATCTGGAAGACAGAGTCGCAGCTAGTTAAAAGGTAAGAAAGGATCTCTTAAAAACAACTAGGGTACAGGAAAAAATAACCCAGCATCTGCAAAATGATGTAAAAATGAACAATATGAGATTAGTAGAAATCAAGGAGAAAGAAGGAGTCAATACAAAGGATATAAAAAGAATATGGGCAGAAATAATAGCAGAAAACTTCCCAAATATGAGAAAACAATCGGACATTCAGGTAACTGAAGCATATAGGACTCCAAATAACATCAACCTGACTAAAAACACACCCTGACATATAATAGTAAAGGTCCCAGAGATGCAGTAGAAGAATAATATACTAAAAGCTGCTAAAGAAAAGAAACATCACATTGAAAGGAAAACCCGTAAGAATAATGGCAGATTTTTCTTCACAAACCATGAAGTCAAGAAGAGCATGGGGCAGAGTGCTTCAAGTCCTCCATGAAAACAAATTCCAGCCCAGACTGCTATATCCTGCAAAACTCTTGAGTATGAGGGAGAAGTGAAATACTTCCATGACAAGGAGAAACTAAAGAATTTCATAATGTCAAAACCAACCCTACACAGACTACTAAAAAATATTTTAGAGAGGGACCAAAATGACCTGAACTGCACAAATGAGATCAGAAAGAACCCACCAAATAGGGCAACCAATTAAACATAGGAGAAAAAGGGGTAAACAGTAGTAAGTAAAACACATGTTAATCAGAAGTCAGTGCATTTCAATTATAACCATCAATGTAAATGGACTCAATTCTCCAACTAAAAGAAATAGAATGGCAGAGTGGATAAGGAAGCAAAATCCAACCATATGCTGTGTACAAGAAACACACTTAACTTATAAACAATACTACATGCCCCAGCACCTAAAAAAAAAAAAAAAAAAGCAGTGAGTAATCTTGTTTGCAGATGGTCTAAAGTTCAAATGAAGATTGATCAAACGAAATAAAGGCCACTACATACTGATTAGGGGAAAAATTGAAGACGAAGAAGTAACACTCATAAATATATATGCACCCAACACGTAAGCACCAACTTATATAAGACAAATCTTAATGGACTTGAAAAATCTAATATCCAATACCACCATCTTAACAGGAGATCTTAACACTCCTTTATTCCAAAAAGATAGGTCAAGCAGACAAAAAAGTTAGCAAAGACATAGCGGAACTAAACTAGATCTTGGAACAACTGGAATTAGTGGATGTACACAGAGTGTTCCACCCAAGCACTTCTGAATACACATTTTTTTTCAGCTGCACATGGGACATTTTCCAAAAGAGATCACATATTAGTGCATAGATCACACTTAAATATATGCAAAAACCCAAAAAATTATCCCATGCATATTGTTGGACCACAGAGCAATGAAACTGGAAATAAATAACAAAAGAAACCACAAGAACACCAGAAGTACATGGAAATTAAACTACAGCCTTCTCAGCAGCCTGTGGGTTACAGATGAAATTAAACAATATCTAAAATTTAATGGAAATTCAAACACAAATCTACCAGAATTTATGGGATGCAATGAAAGCAGTTCTGAGAGGGAAATTTATAGCTCTGAACTCACACATTAAGAAAACAGAATGGGAACAAATAAATACTCTTATGCAGCACATAAACCAACTAGAAAAGGAAGAGCAAATGAAATCAAAAGCCAAAAGATGGGAGGAAATTATAAAGATTAGAGCAGAAATTAATTCAATTGAGAGAAAGAAAATAATACAAAGAATTAATGAATCAAAAGGCTAGTTCTTTGAAAGATTAAATAAAATTGATAAGCCCTACCTAACCTCATCAAAGAGAGGAAGGGAAGGACTCAAATTCAAGTAATAAAAAATGAAAAGGGTGAAATTAGTATAGACCCAGCAGAGATTCAGAGCATCATTCATAGCTAATTTGAGAATCTTTACTCTCACCGAGTTGAAGACACTGATGAAGTAGACAGATTCCTAGAAAGGTACAAATTACCCAAACTGAATCAAGAAGATATAACAACTCTGAACAATCCAATAGGAGTCAATGAAATAAATACAAAATGTCATAAAAAACCTACCAACCAAGAAATTTTGGGACATGATGGATTCACAGCTGAATTCTACAAGAAATTTACAGAAGACCTAATGCTAATACTCCTCAAACTCTTCAATGAAATTGAAAGGGAATTAATTGTGCCGAAATCTTTCCTAGAGGCAAGTATTATACTAATACCAAAACCAGAGATAGATGCGACTAAAAAAGAGAACTGCAACCAATTTCTCTCCTGAACATAGATGCAAAATTCCTCAATAAAATCCCTTCTGTTAGAATACAGCAAATCATCAATAATATTATACACCATGACCAGGTACAATTCTTCCCAGGAAGGCAAGGGTGGTTAATATTTACAAGTCTATAAGTGTAATACACTATATCAATGAAGCCAAAGCCCAAAACCACATGATTATCGCAATTGATGCAGAAAAGGCTTTTGACAAAGTCCAACACTTATTCATGTTAGGAGTTCTACAGAAACTTGGAATATAGGGCCTCTACCTCAATCTGATAAAGGCCATCTATGACAATCCAAGAGCTAACATAACTCTAAATGGGGAGAAACTGAAATCTTTTACTCTCAGATCTGGTCCAAGGCAAGGATGTCCTCCATCACCACTCCTGTTCAATATAGTTCTGGAATCATTAGCTACAGCCATTAGGTAAGAGAGAGAAATAAAAGAAATGAGAATAGGTAAAGAAGAAGTTAAATTTTCATTATTTGCAGATGACATGATAATCTACTTGGAGGACCCAAAACACTCCACCAAGAAGCTACTACAATTAATTCATAAATTCAGTAGTGTAGCAGGAAACAAAGTCAATACACAAACGTTAATAGTATTCCTCTACACAGATAACAAACACACTGAGAGAGAATTTAGACAAACAATACCTTTTACAATAGCATTGAAGAAAATGAAATAGTTGAGAATGAACGTAACTAAAGAAGTAAAAGACCTTTTCAATGAAAACTACAGTACTCTGAAAAGAGAGATCCTATAGGATTTCAGAAAATGGAAAGATATTCCCTGCTCCTGGATAGGAAGAACCAACATTGTGAAAATGGCTATACTCCCTAAATTATTAAAGAGATTTAATGCAATTCCTATTAAAATACCATCAACATACCTCACAGACCTTGAGAAATCATTTCTAAAATTTATTTGGAATAAAAAATGACTCAGAATTGCAAAGACAATCCTGGGCAACAAAGATAAGGCAGGAGGTATTACAGTTCCTGAACTAAAGTTATACTACAAAGCAATAGTGATAAAATCAGCATGGTATTGGCAAAAAATAGACCTGGTTATCAATGGAATAGATTAGAAGATGCAGAAGCAAATAAAAACACACTCAGCCACCTTATTTTCAACAAATGGGCCAAACATGTTTACTGGAAGAAAGACAGCCTCTTTAAAATATGGTGCTAGAAAATTCTGACTCTCCACATGTTGAAAACTAAAACTTGACCCAGGTCTATCACCATGCACTAAACTAAAGTCCAAATGGATTAAAGTTCTAAATATTAAAAGAGAAACATTAAACCTCCTTGAAGAAAAAGTGGGAGAAAAACTTGAAGACATCTGGGTAGCCAAATAATTTATGGACAAAAATCAAAATTCACGAGCTCTTGCTCTTAGCTGCTACAGTGAAAGGTTACCCTCTGCCATGTGCCACTCTGCCTTGGAGCCATCTGAATATGGACTGAAATCTACAGTAATTGTGAGCTAAATAAACCTTTTCTTACCTCATTTTGAATGTTGGACATTTGTTCCAGCAATAAGAGAACAGTAACTAAGAGAATTTGGTACTGCAGGAGTGGGGTCGTTGCTATGATTAAACCTGACTATGTGGATCATGAGTGTTTGGAAATGGCTTATGGAAAGAGATAGGAAAGGTTTGGAGATGTTGCCTACTTGTGAAGAGCTGGAACAGCTTTGGCTCTTCTGTAGGGGAAATTCTGGTCAGAGCGTAGGAGACCAGAAGACTAATAGAAAGCCACCCTATAAAGACCAGGCTGGGGAGGTTTCTGCTGGGAAGAGGACTGCATTGGTTGTTGGGCTCCGGATCATTTGTGTTTTGACTTAGCAGATAAATTGTCTGCATTTTGCTCATGCCCAGAGACTGCCTAAGACTGAGATTAAGCAAGGTGGACTGATTAATCTCTCAAAAGATATTTCAAAGCAACCAAATACTGGGGCAGTGGCATGGCTGTTATTGGGGGGTTTTAGCCAGATTTATGTTGCAAATGAAAAGCAACGAGCCCAGCAGGATGGCTCAAAATGTTGTTTGGCCAGAAAGGCCAATAAAGCTGTGGACTGCAAAGATAGAGCTAAGATGCTCTCCACTGCTAAACAGGAACAAGAGAATGGAAAAGATGGCCCAAGGGTATCATTGAAGACAGAAGGTCTGCACCCTTTGAAGCCTCAGAATTGCAAAGGTCAGGGACTTTGCCTTGAGGGGAAAGCTGCTGAGCCCGTTGTTGTTCCAGAACAGCGTGGCAGCTACCTCACCAGGTTCCAGAATGGCACTGGCATTGAGAATTTATTCCTCAGGATCAGGGTCAGAGTGCTCAGCGATCCATCCACTCAACTCCTACAGCCAAAAGAGAAGGAAGCCTGGCTGCTGCTCCACCTGGCAGCAGACCATGGCATCATCCACATGGCAGTGGATTTAGATGCATTGAGAGTACAGGAATTCTGAGGTTAAGAAGGCTTCTGCCTAGATTTCAGAAGAAAGCCTGGGAGGCCAGGCAGTGTGCCCCCAAGAGGGCAGTGTGTAAAGCTGTGAGAAGCCTATTCAGTGGAAACCCCAGAAGTTTGGAAAAGCCAGGAACATGGATCATCTAAGGGAAACTGCAAAGAGAGAGCAAAGCTAGCCTAAGAGAGAAGCCATGAGAGCTACAACTACAAAGAGTGGTTTAGAGGTGGAGCCGCATGGAGCTCACAATTTGTCACAGAGTGCTTGTATGTTCCACAAGGACCTATAGGATTTAATGTTGGCCCTTCTGGATTTTAGGCTTGCGCTGGTCAGTGTTTGGAATCCTGCTGTGTGTAACTTCTGGAATGGCAATGTGTATCTTGTGCCTTTGAATGTTGAATGTGTTTAAATTTTCATTTGTATAGGTGCTAACAGAGACTTGGGACTTGGACTTCTCAGCAATGCTGAAATTGTTGGAACTTTGGTAACTCTTTAGAGATGGACTAAAATGTCTTTTGCATAAAGGGATGTACATGAGTCTCTGGGGGTCCAGGGGTGGAATGTTATGGTTTGTGTATATGTGTCCTCCCAAAGCCTCATGTAGTCATGGGGTGGCTTCTGAAATTTGTAACTGATTATTGTGGGAATGGGAGCTGCACCTCCCCTGGGGCAGGTTATCTGCATTTCAATGTAAGGAAGGAAAAATAATTAGCTGCTTGAGCTGCTGCTACTCTTCCCTTAGCTCTTGCTCTTAGCTGCTACCATGAAAGCAAGCAGCAGTAGTGAGAGAGGAGGGAAGAAAGAGAAGGCCTCTCTGGAAAAGGCAGAAGGTGACCCACTGGTGTGGGACAGATGTCCCCAGTTTTCTGCCATTGTTGCCTAGTGGGGTTGCAATTTTGGTATGGACAGATCATACAGGTTTTTTCCCCCTGAAGAGAATTAAAGTGCCTGAATTTTCAGATGAAATCACCCTACTCATAAAACCGTCCCCCCAAAAAAATTATTACCAAGAGCTGAGATTCAAGCTTTGGTCTCTTGGTCAGAAAGTATGTCTCCAAGGAAAGTCTTCAAAGTACTTCCAAATGAGTTTTATGATGATTACATGTGGCATGGACTTCAGGAGTGGATTTATTCAAACTGAATTCAAGATATGAGATCACTCAGGATGCTATATAATGTGTATTCTAGATGCTAGGACTAAATTCAGTTGGTCATTACCTAGTTTACCCAATGTTCATTTTTCCCTAGACTTAGATAGCTTCCTCTGAACTTGCTCCCAGTGGAAAGGTGAGTTTGCTTCCCTTTGTTGAGTTTGTTTACCCATGATGCAGTGTAACATTTGGTGAAAAGTTAAAGGCTAATGTAAGAGGGCCAGCCAAATAGCTCAGTGGATTAAAGTGCCTGCTTAGGGAGATGCGAAGATGGGGCTCGAACCCCAGAATGCCATGCCAGCCCTGCCACTGGTGCATGCTGAGGCAGTGATTGAGACTAGGCGTGGTGGCATACACCTGTGATCCCAGCATTTGGGAGGCTGGCTGAACACAGGCAGATCACTTTGAGTCAAATTTACATAGTGAGACCCTGTAGATCCTTACTAAAAAATACAAAACAACAACAATGACAACAACAAACCAGCCTAATGGAACAGGCTGATGCTTTCTCTGTCTTTCTCCTTTATCAATACTTTTAATGTGAAAATAATAAATGTGGAAAAGTTCAAATATTTCTGATAAATATAGCTAATTGGATTTTTTTTTTAACCTAAAAACTAAAAGAGTGTTGAAAGTTGAAGCACCAGTTAATAGATCTAGTCATGGAAAGAATATGTAGTGGGCAAGATTAAATACCACATCATTATTTTTGGCAAAGTGGGTCCTCCTCTTCTGCATCTGCCAGCTTAAATGTTCTACAAGGAAGCGAATGACTGCGTTCATCAGCAAGATCTTGGTAGCGAATGTCTCTTTCTTGGCGCTCCCATGCCTTAAGCCAGCCAGCCAGCCCCTGATGCTGTGTTTCCTGAATCTGATGCCGTGAGAAGGAGTGCTGTAATTTAGGGGAGCTGGAATCCATCTGTTCCTCTCAGAACACCCCACTTGGTGTATGAGGTGTGTGCTGCCAGCAGGAGCTTCTGAGGCATGATGATAAGGTGGCAATTGCTTGCACAACTTATTTTTTTCAGCTGACTTAGCTCCAGGGCACAGATAGGAAGTGAGAGAGAAAAAAAAAATGATGAAATACACCCCTCCCTGCCTTCCTTGATATGAAAATTAGGAATAATCAACACATATTTTCATGAATTAATACTTGACTCTTAACTAAGCTTCCGTTAGTTCAAGAAAAAAATGAATCCATGTCACATATGTAAGTGAAAAGTGTGAGGAGCCATGGTGTATTTATTGGTCAGGGTTTTACTTACAGGAACAGAACAGATATAATATAAGGAATGGATATTAAACACAAAATATACAATCTATAAGGACTTATAAGATTGGCTTACAATAGCCAACCACAGAGTCAGATGAGGAAGCATGCAGAGGGTGTCTGCATGCTCTAGACTGAAGAATTCAATCCCAAGGTCTGGACTTCACTGCTGCCCTCCGTGTAAGCCTCTATCCATTGGCTGATGGGTCTGCAATGGAAGACTGAAGTGTCTGTAATGGGCACTGAAGAGTCTGCGCTGGATGGCGAAAGATCCAAGCTGGAGGCTGAAGAGTCTACACTGTGAGCCAGACGATGAAGTTCAGGCCGAGTGTGAAGACTGAAGCTTCTCCGATGAAGTGAAGTCTTGACTCCTTCCTCAGCCCTTTAAAAAGTCTCTTTGTATTCAGTCATTCAGACGTGGGTCCGTTGTACCCTAGGGTGGAACCAATCATACCCCAGGATAGGCCCTTGATCCTGCTCTAGGGAGGAGCCAATCATATCCTAAGCAGGCCCTGGTCACGCTCCAGAGAGGAACCAATTGTACCCCAGTGCGGGACTCCCACCAACAGGGAACTGGGCCGCTGAGTCATCCAGCCAAGTTAACACAATGTATCAACCACTACACATGGTATAGAGTAGATGTAATTTGAAAAAGGAATACTGAATTCTTTAAAGTTTCACAGTTCCTGCAGGAGGTTGAAATCTACTTTATCATGTACATATGTACTTTGTATATCATGTAAGTGTAGATGATGATAGATGGACAGATGGACAGACAGACTGACAGAAAGATAGGCAGCTTGTAACCACTTAGCTAAAATGCCACTCAGTGCCTGCAGTATGTATAGTAGCTTATTTAGCCTTCACTTTATGTGACAGGCACTATCCCTCTATTTTGTTAATGTTAAACTGAGGGTCAGAGGGGTTAAATATTTGCCTAAGGTCACACAGTGAGGTTTGAGCCTTGTCATGTCAGATGCTGAATTTCATGCTCTTTCCACAATAGCTCCAGAATACATTTGACTGGTGAAATGTTGACAAAATGAAATTAACTCTCGATTTTATATACATATGTCTTATATACACATGCATATTCATACATATTACATGTGTGTGTGTGTATGCCTGCACAAACTGATGTATGTCCAGCAAATCTGAGCCACGTGAAAAGTAGAGTGTTTCTTTGGAGTAGGTGGAAGAGACACAGGACAGCCAAGCACCACACAGACTCCTGCGGTCATCCATGGGCCCAGGGGAGGAGCCTCCAGGGTGTGGAGTGATAGTGGTTCTTAGAGGAAACAGCGCTGCAATTTTGTGGGATGGCTGGGGCCTCCCCAGAGAGGGCAAAGTGCATGTCAGCATGAGAGAGTGAGAGCAAAGTGCTCCGAGAAAGAGTGTGTGGTGTATCTGAGAAACTGAAGAAATAAGTGGCAGTTATTTTGGTTGCTAGATAATAAAATATGTTCTTTGGAACTAGAGCTAGTTACAGTGTAAAAGATTGCTATGGTTCATGTCTAGTTGTCCCCCCAAAGCCTCATGTAATCATGGAGAGTGTCTTCTATAGATTGAGACTTGATTCATGATCCCTGGGGTTGTGTTTTAGTACTGATGGGATTATGGGTCTGAGTAAGGCTGAGACTATGGGTGTGGTCTAGGGCGGATATCCTAAGGTGGAGAGCCTGAATGTAATATAAAGAGCGACAGAGAGAAAGACTCAAGCTGTTGCTGTTGTTCTGGTGCCGTGTTTGGTTGGCTGCCTCTGTCACCATTTTTGCTGCTGTTCCACCGCCATGAGCTGGATGCTGTCTGTCCTGCTCCTCTCAGCCTTGGGCCAGCCGAATATGGACTGAAAGCTCCAGTAACTGTGAGCTAACAAACCTTTCCTTCCTTCATTTTGAATGTCGGGTATTTGTCCCAGCAACAAGTAAAAAGTAACTAAGACAAAGATGAATGAGAGTAATGAGAACCAAAACTGGAAGAAAAAGTCTCAGTGAGAAGTGGTTAAGGTCTGGGATAGGCACATGAAGGGAAGATGTGACATGCTGGTGCTGCTATAAGCCCAGAAAAGAGGGGGAAAGATAGCACGTTCTCTTCCTGGGACTAGGTGGGCACTGTCAGCACCTGCAGGGAAGAAAGGCTTTGGAAACAGGCCTAGCAGACACTGAGGTGCTGGTAATCTTTGATTCTTTGCTGATCTGCAAGGATCTAGGCTGCAGACTGTGGGATGTTAGAGTACTGATGCCTTATTCTATGGGCTCCCAGAGCTGAGAAGAATTGTGTAATTTGGAATAGCCTTAAAAATTCAGCGTGATTACCAGAGAAGTTTCCAGACATGAGGAAGAAAGTGTCCTTTCTCAGAGAAAAGAGAAACTTCAAAAGTATTTAATAACCCTTATCTTATAAACCCCCTGTTGCTCTTCGCCTTCTTAATTACAAAGGTGCTCCAACAGCAGGCTAGGTAAGGAAGGTAATTTCTTTAGCCCTGAGACAAAACATGGCCAGAGATTGTTCTGCTTGTCACTAGAGGGCACCAGAAGCATGCAAAATATTTAGGTGTCAAAGCTCCAAATGTCTTCATACACTAATAAACATCAAATGAGAAGCACTGGTACACAGGGCCCTGAGCTCAGTAGCCACCTTCTGTGTCATTGTGAAGGAGCTGACTGCATGTGACTTTTGGAAGCTGCTTTCAGAAGTGCTCTCAGATACTTCTTTAACTGAGAAATCTCCTAAATTGGTGCCTTGAAGACCAAAGGCCTTTCACAAGTTACATGACTACACTACAGTAATTTTGCTACCATTTATCTGGTCCTTATCATCAGCTGGTTGGTTAATGTGTAAAACATGCATGAGCTTTCTGAACAAAACCATGGCTTTGTTTCTGGCCCTGGAACAAAGATAAACGGTCAGTATCCACAGCAAAATTGCCCGCATATGACAAAATTTACCAAACAGACCACTCAGTGTAGAACATAGATCCATCTCTATCACGTGGGCAGGTTCAGTTCTGCTGACACATTAGAAAGACAAACTGGGCAGGCATTTAGTTTATGTAATCCTATCTGAGACTGCACAGAAGCGAGGTGTCCCGAGGAGCTGCCAATGGTCAAGTTCATTGGCTATGCACCCTGTGCCAGCCCTCGTTTGAGTTTACACAAGCACACATGGGGCTCATTGTTTCTTAATGTTTTCCCAAATCCATAGTTATTTGTTGGGTGGGTGGGGGGGAACAGAGGGAAGGGCTGGCCAAATACCTCGGTGGATTAAAGTGCCTGCAAGCAGGCACAGGGGCCAGGGTTTGACCCCCAGGCCTGCTGTGCTGGCCTCATCCCTGGGGCATGCTGAGACAGCAATTGAGACTGGGCATGGTGGCACGTGTGCCTGTAATCCCAGCTCTTGGGAGGCTGTAAACAGGTGGGAGTCCAATCTAGTAGTGAGACCCTGAACACCCTATTGACCCCTCCCTAAAAAATAAAAAAAAGAAAAGAAAAGAAAAAGGACAACCATTCACTGCAGAGCCATCTGTGGAGTCATGAGAGCACCCTGTATGGATAGGAATTTCAGGGACTCTGCCTGCCTCAGCCGTGCCTGATTTCAGGTTAGCTATAATTTGAACCTGATGAAATGTAAGTGAGGCAATTTAGGCCACAGAAACAAATGCCATCCTGGCTTTGCTGTGGTGGCTGCTGTGCAGGGCTAGACAAGATCTTTGATCCAGGGTACTTTATGGTGAATATTCTGAACATGAAAATGTACTACAGGGCCCCTTACACACTATGTGAGTCTCGAAGGATGAGCTTCCTGACTACCTCGTCATCTCTGCAACATGCTGTAGGGGGTTCCACATCACTTCCATAGACAGGAAGCCTGAGAATGGGAGAGGGCACATCACCTCCATAAGTGTGCCCCACTGAGACCCCCGTCCTATCCCTTGGCACCACCGCCATGCCATATTTCCAGGTCTTGTTCACCCTTCTAGAATAGGAAATAAATTATAATAAACTATGAAGTATGATCAAAATATACAGTGGGTACTTGCATTCTATTTTTAGTATAAGGGAAATGTTTATATTCTCTAAGTCAGGAGCTTGCAAGGATAACATACTCTTTCGGAAAGTTTTAAATCTGAGAGGCACAGAAAAGAACACTAGACAAAGAATATGTGTCATATAAAGCCGATATTAGCCTGTTCTCAATTTTTCATGATTATAGAGATGGAAATAATGTACATGATTGAAACATATCCTCCTTTTTTTGTGGTAGCATAGAATCTTCCTCGCCGGAAGTTTGCTGTGCAGCTCAGGCTGGCCTTGAACTCTCACCCTTCTAAGTACTGGGATTATAAGCATGAACCAGCATGCCAATCTAGCCATGAGATCAAGTATCACACATCTGCATTTCAGACATCCCAAACCTTTATGAATAATGCATCTACCCAAACCAGCCTCAATCAAACACTGGTACTTGCATTTTAAAAGTTATTACAAGAAGATACACTGACATTAGCCCACCACTGCCTTCACACATATGTATCCCATTCTTCTTGTCACTTACTGAAGCAGTTCTGAAAGTCGGTTGTTTTGAGTATCTTTATGAGGGGCAATAAAAAATACAGTGGGCACTGGAACAAAAACAGGCTCATAAAAACATTGCAGTGTGTATTTCTGTACCTCATTCACTAGATCTGGCACTGAATGGCTTTTGACTCTTCCACGAAGAAAAAGTGACCATGAAAGGGAAGTGTTTTCAATCGATTTAGTATGTTGAGGCGCCCATGACAGCTCAGTTAAACTCACTCATGAAAAACAACTTGGGAGCTGCTTCAGAAAATGGCAAGGATGAAGGGAAAGTGTGTTCAAAGTAAGGGATGTAATTTGGAGAGTAATGTGTGCTTCCACTATAGTAAAAAGTTTTAAACATGCCCAGTGGTTTTTGATCACATCTTGAATTTACACACATATCCTGCAAAAAAAAAAAAAAAAGTATTAAAATCAGACCACCAACCCCAATATCTCCCCAAACATACCTGGCAAAATGAAGGCCTTGTGCTTTTGTCTACACAAAGTATCCTTTGGTGAATAACATTTAGAAAATTTAAGATGCTCTATCTTCCTGTGAGAGACCCCTGATACCCATAATAGTAAAAATCTCCAAGAAATACAGGGAGTAAACTGAATTTTTTTTTTTCTGGCTCAACCTGGAGCTGGCATGGCATGTGGTGGTAGGGATCAAATTGAAGTTCCCTGCCCTGCCTAAGTTTGTCTAAGCAGATGCTTTAGATTGCTGAGCTATCTCACTGGCCCCGAAGAAATTTCTTGACCAAGGACAAAATACCTACATATGAAGGATGTGACTTTGTGCCCTAGGTTCACCTGTAAAATAAGTCAGTATACAAAAAGGCATTTCGAATAATAGTGTGCAGCAGGGAGTCCATTCTGCATGGGAAGTCACTCGGTGCTGTGATTGCCACCTACAGAGCTGCTGAGCTCGCAGGGGTCTGGCCCAAGTGCAAGGGGGTGGGCCCAGATGTATAGATGTTTACAGACAGCAGCCTGTAAGGACCCCAGAAGCCTTGTGACACAACAAAATGCACACTCCAGGGAAAAGACAATGATTTTCAATCAGACAGGCATCTGCCATCTCCACTGTTTACTAGTCCTATGGAGAAGTCACCTATGCCTTGGCTACCTCTGTGGAGGATCCACTAGTACCTTTCTCTTATTATTGTAAAGAGCAATGTTGTTACCTTCATTTGCCAGCTAGAGAGAGCAGCAGGGAGTTGGCAGGCAGTGTGAGGCCCCAACAATCCTTCCCCACCTGAGTCTTGGCGGATGTTTAGGTGATTATAACTTTCTTCACTCTCAAGTTTATTTGGCCAAGAGCATATTTGAAGATCAGTGCTCTTAGTTTTTCCTGGAAGAAAGTAAGATGAGGCAAAGAAGAAGGGATTGACAGGACAAGTATGGGAAACAGAAGAGTGACTGTAGTTCCTGGAGCCTGCAGACCTCCCTGTTCCTCCGAGCAGTACCTCTGGAGGCAGCGATGGGTTCCCTGTGCTGGAAATCACAGGTGCCCTGCAGTGTGGAGCAAGTGAGGATGGGGGCTGGCATCAAGGAGATGGGTCCAGTAAGGGACGTTGGCTGTGAATTTCTCAGGACCCCACATAATCTGCTTTCATCATTTTTCTAAAGATGACATTTGAAATAATCTGCACTCCTTAACTTTAATCCAGAAATTTGTTCAGTGACCTAATTTTTATGCAATGCTTTTTTTTTTTTTTTTTTTTTGGGACCGGGGTTCGAACTCACGACCTTGCACTTGCCCAGCAGGCACTTGTGCCTCGGAGCTATCTCCCCAGCCCCTTTATGCAATGCTTTAAAGTTCCTTTTTTAGAAAACTCCACCCAGATCAGATACTCTTCATCCATTAAATTTATTAAGTACTATTGTGTCCCCAGCACTATGCTATCTGCTGTTGCTCAGACAGGAAGAAGCTTTCTTTCTCTTCTGGACATTTAGGTATATCAAGAGCAACACGTGGCGGTGCTGGAGTAAAGATGTATAAAATGGGAAGTATCAGCAAAAAAAGAGGGAATAACTTTTTATTAGAAGACATGAAGTTAAGAATATAGTTCTTTGTTTATGTTTATATTGAACCTTGAAATAGCCTTGAAATCCTAGTTCTACCACATATTAGCAATGATTCAGAATTGTTTGAACCTCAATTTGCTCGCCTGGAGCTGTTAATAAGACCCCTCTATAGGAAACCCTAGAGTGCATTCCCTGTAGTTTTCCTTACATTCTGAGCACACAGGAAATTACATTCCCTGGTTCTTTTGCATCTAGAAACCAATGGGCATTAGATATGAAGTAGTGACATGTCACTCCGCAGGCTCCACTCCTAACCCATACATGAAATCAATCCTCAAATATCAGCTCCCTCCATCAGAAAGACTCTAGGATGGTTGAGCCACATTAGGAAAGAGCTAAGACCCGCTTGGCCACGGGCATGAGCCTAGACTTGGCATGGAGACACAAAATAAGCAGTCTCACTGCCATGTTGGAACTATGGGAACTAGTCTGTCCCAGTTAGCCAACATCCTACAGATGGCTGGAACAGAGTAAAAATCTTATGAATTTCACCATATATATAAAAAGGAAAAGAACCTTATGGATAACCAACCTATCATTTACTGTTATTATTATTGCCTGTACTATTACTATTACTGACATGATATACAGAAAGGAAAACATTATAGACCTGGGACCTGAAGGAATTAACTGGGTGAATAGAAGGCACAAGATTAGTCAATAGTTTTGTACAGAGGTGAAAAAATGAAAAGTAGAAGAATGTGATAGATACTAATGCAAAAAATACTGAAGTGGGACAGAGGAGAACGAGAGTTGTATAAATAGTGGACAATGTGGCTGCCCTAAACATTTGTCCTTGCCTACCCAACTGGCTGGCCTGGGCCGCTCATGGCAGCCTGACCGAGTACATGTGTCTGCTGACAGCCACTCCCAGTGCCCTCATATTAATTCCTCATCGTTCCAGATCCAGATGGAAAAATAAGAGGCCTCATCTTTGCATTTGTTATTGCTAACAGAAAACTCCTCCTTCATGGAACAAATGTTTTCCCTACTTGAAATGTGTTTGTTTCTTTTAATACTTTCCAGTCACAGGAACAGTCTCAGTAAACGAGAGCATAGAAAGCTCTACAAAGGGGAATCTAACAAAACAAAGGACAGAGCACTCTTTGTCTCTTTGGATTGTGAGGGAACAAAGCACAAATGTGTATGGTAGAATAGGGCTGCACTCATTGCAAAGAACTCTTCTTTAGCACCCCTTCTGAGCAACACAGACAGGGATTTGATTGTGGTTGTGTAATACCTTTCTCAGTGCACAGCCAGCCAGCAGTGAGCTGGGAGCTCAAGGGCTTGATCTTGACCTCCACCTCCTCACCACCTTCATCAAGCCTGCCGAGAGGCCTACTGGAAGGGATGGGCTTACACAGGCTTTCCCTATCTCTGTTAGGCTCACCAGGGTTGTCTGGGTACCTATAAATGTTGTTGCACTTAAGAGATGATTAAGTTATAGGTTTAGTTTATAACATGAAAAGGAATAACTGGAAGATTGACACTAAGCTGACCAGACCAATATCAATCTTGTTTCCATATTATGGATATTTTATAACAAAAAGCCTGACATCAGAAAAACAGAGTACTTGTTTTTTTTTATAGGTACATTTTAGACATATATAGCATTTTCATAGATAATTTGAACTTGTACATGATATATTTTCCTTCATTCCCTTTCCTCTCTCTCTGGCCCGCCTTCCCTGCCTTATTTACAGAAGCATTGCTTTCAACTTTTTCTTTTCCTTTCCACCACTCCTTCACATTCTTCTTCTCATTTGAACATTTTCTTCCCATCTGCCAATATCTACTATAAATCTATAGTAACTTTTGTCCTTACTTATACCTTCAGTTTTTCACTAGAGAAACAATGCACTATTTAAACATATAGGTAGCATATTGTTGGCTCTTGTTTTTTGATCCATTCTGTTTCTTTTGTTTGGTGAATTGAGACCATTTGCACTGATGGTTCTTACTGATATTTGTTGATTCATCCGTATCAAATTCTTTTTCTTTCTACTTAGTTGATTCTTTTGCCTGCTGGCTTCAATCTATTTGAGTTCATAGAGCTGTTGTCTTCATTTTCTTTTCCTAAGACACCCTTCAGAATTTTTAGATTGCTTATTTGTTTCTTATGAATTTCCTCAGGCATTCTTTATCATGGAAGTATCATATTTCTCCATCAGTTTTGAAGGACAATTTTTCAGGGTATATCAAGCTGAGTTGGAAGCTATTTTCTTCCAGGATTTGACATACTTCACTCTAACCTCTCCTTGACTTAAGTGTTTGTGTTGAGAAGTCTGCTGTGCTTCTGATGGAGTTTTCTTTGTAGGAAGCTTGTGTCTTTTTTCTAATGGCTTTTAATATTCTGTTATTGTGCTAAATTTCTGGAATCCTGATTATCATATGCCTTGCTATGGAGTTTTTTTTTTTTTTTTTTTTTTTTTTTTTTTTTTTTTTTTTTTTTTTTTTTTTTTTTTTTTTTTTTTTTTTTTTTTTTTTTTTTTTTTTTTTTTTTTTTTTTTTTTTTTTTTTTTTTTTTTTTTTTTTTTTTTTTTTTTTTTTTTTTTTTTTATCATGGCTAATTGGGAGTTCTATGTGCCTCACTTACTACATGTCAAATTTATTTTCTGTCCTTAGGAATTTTTCTGCCATTACTTCTGTAAACAAGTTTTTTATGTTGTTTGTGCTATGTATTGATTTTCATTGATTTTTATCAATGTTACATTATTCTTCTTTGCATAATCTAGCCGCTACTGCCATGATTTTTCATGGTCTCTTGTTATTTTTAAGAAATCTTTTCATGGTTGATAACCACTATCCTGTCTTCTGGATCTGATATTCTGTCCTCACATTGGTTAATTCTTATATATAATACTTGCAACACCATTTTGGTTTTGTTTTACTTTCTTTTGTTTCATTTGAGACAGGCTCTCACTATGGAATTCAGTGAGAGAAGGAAGAAATATAAACAAGAACAGAACAACAAAAACAAACCTAGAAACAGTGTTTACTGTCATATAAAAAGAAGAACAATCAATAAATAAAACAAAAAAAAGGAAAAGAAAATAAGAAAAAAGTCTACTTCCAGGTGTGTATCTGCTGTCACCGGTAGACAAATTGGGTAGGCAGAGTCCAGATCCGCTGACTAATTCTATCAAGCTAGTCAGAGCTTTACAGTGGGCTAGTGCATAATTCTAGCACACCCGTACCTTTAATTCCACTGAAATTCACGCTGGCTCCCAGCAGTGGGGCTGGAACCTGGCTTGTTCAGCCTGCAACTCTCCACATGCCTCCTACTGGTTTGAACTCAGATGCTTGTTGGCCTGAACTTGGCTCCTTGATCACCTGCAGATGTGAATTCTGTTTAGCCTTGCCCAACACTAGAATCCACTAGACAGAGCCAGTAGCTGTTCCAAATTCTGACCTCTGTTGGACCTTCTCTGAGATGGCTATTGACTAATGGCCCTATCCTGGGGAATGTCTGAATCTGGTTTATTCACCAGCCACTGCATTCCACTGTGTCCACAGCCCTGTTCCATTGGGGCATTTCTCTGTGAAGGCCTCTGGGGTCACCAGTAATCATCATTCTTTTGTAGGCTCAGACCGCCCTCCCCCTGCAGTGAGTCAGGGCTCAGGGAGAAAACACCACTTGCCATTTCCTACTTGTTCATTAAAGTCTCTCTTTGCTTTCTCCATGGGCTCACATTCTCACTTTAGATTCTTGCTGTGTCCTGGGGATCCACTCGCCTCCTTCTTTTCTTCCCCATGTTGCTATATTCCAGCATCAGGACATCAAATCTTAGAGGTTTGTTTTTGTGTTGTTCTGAACTTCACTGTGTTCTTGAAAGTCTCCTGGAGCTACAGATTTAATAAAGACCATAAGTAACAGACTTGATCAAATAGAGAAAACAAAACAGATCAAAGATAGTACAAAATATCTAATCAGAGGAGAAAACAGAAAAAGAATGAAAAGTAATGAATAATAAAGAGAGCTAATGTTACATTAAAGAAGTTCATGAAAAGGGAAAAGCCAGAAATCTTATTTTTTAAATTACAGCAGAAGACATCTCAAATCTTTGGAAGATAAAGATATCCAGGAAGTTCTCAGTTCTCCAATAAATTTCAACTTATGGAAGAATTCACCAGGACATATTATGATCAAGCTGTCACAAATCATAGGCAAAATCTTAAGAAGCTCATCTTATATAAGGGATCACACACAAAACTATCATATTTCTCACCAGTAATCTTACAAGCAGGAGAGTGAAGATTATTCACAGTGCTGAAAGTGATGAAAAAGTAGGTCCAGGCAAGACTAGCTTTTCAGCAGATGGCAAGGAGAATTCAGTGCTTTGTGAGAAAAACAGAAGCCAAGGGATTTTATTATTTCTTGATACAGTTTAAAAGAAACGATGAGCTGAGCTGAAAGGAAATTATTCAGTAACATGAAAACATTTCATACATGTAATGCATAGATTTCTCAAACTCATATTTACAGAGTAAAACAGGATATTTTAATGTTATAATGATCATGTATAAATTAATAATTCTATAAACATTAAGAGATAAAATATTAAAAATAACTATAGTGACCATAATTTTAATGAATAAATAACTTAGTAAATCATGACATGAAATATATTAAATATATGGAGGGATAAAAGAATAGTTTTTATATGTGATCAATGTTAAATTCCTGTACACTTAGAGTAGGTTTCTAGAAATATAAAAAACTTCTTACAAGATTCATGGTAACCATGTAGATACACAAAAGATAGTGAAAAAGCAAACAAAGCATATAACCACTGAAAAATAATTAAATGATTGGCTAAAACAATAAGAGAAGAAGAAAAAAGCATAGCAGCCAGAAAAAAATCAATAAGATGGAAATCAAGTAAGTCATTATCTATCAATAATTACCCTAAATATAAATACATGAAGTTTTCCTATCAGAAAACAGAACAACTGAATGAATTCAAGAGAATCATACCTGCCACCTAAGCATGTCACATAGAAGACATTCACTTCAGGATAAAACACTGATTGAAAGTAAAAGATGGGAATGGATTCACATGTACTGAGACAGAGCAGGGGTTGATTCATTTACGTCAGACTGACTTTAAGACAGTGTGTTAGGTACTTTTCTCTTGTTGCTGATACAAAATACTCAACCCCCAAAATTAGGAAGAAAAGGTTTATTTAGCTCAAAGTTTGTATAATCAGCTGGCTCCAATGCAGGGTGGCTTGGCCCAGGTGCAACAGTTCAAGGGGTAGAAGACAGCCAAAGCAGAAAGAGAAAAAGTAGGAAGAGCAAGCCTCTTTTCCTTCCTTATATTGTAAACAGGCTACCAGCCCTAGGATGAGTGCTCACAGTACTCAGACTATCTTCATGTCCAACTCTTGCACAAAATGAGGATGCTTATACCTGTTGAGTTGTTTAGTTAAACTTCTGAACTTCTCAAGTTGACACCATGTATCAACAATTAGGGTTAAAAACACTAACAAGAAAAAAGGATCATTAAAGAGTTATCTTTAAAAAGTCAATTCACCAGAAAGATATATAATTGTAGATATAAATGTACCCAACATCAGACCAACTAAATATCCAAATACTTATGAAATTAAAGCAGATAGTGGTAAAATAGTAGTAGCAAACTTCAAAATTCCACGCTGGACAGTGGATAGATCATCCAAACGCAATTGTCAGTAAGCTTGAGCTGTACAATAGACCACATGGACCTAACAGACACGTAGAATGTTCTGCCCAGTAGTGGCAGAATACATAAGTATCTGAAGAACACACAGTACATCTTCCAGGGTAAATTTTATATTAAGTACAAAATGTCTTAATAAATTTAAGATTCAAATCATATCAAGTTTATTTTTATCTACAATGATATAAAATTAGAAATTGATTACAAGAGAAACACCCAACAGAAATGAGTACAGTAAGACAAGATAGCAAAAATTATGGGGCACCTAAAAAACAGTTCTAAGAAAATAAGTTTCTAGTCATAAATTCTTACATGATGAAAAGACAAAGATCTCAAGTAAAAAAATAACCCTAATCTTATTCATCAAGGAATTAGAAGGAAAACAACAAACTATGCCCAAAGCTAATAGGGGGAGAAAAATGGGAAATATAAACCAGAAAATAACAGATCAGTGAAGTTAAGACTTGTTCTCTTGAAAAGATAAACAAAATTAACAAAGTTTTATGTAGATGTAAAAGAATATTTCACCAAATGAAACCAGTTACAAATGTCTTGTCTTTATAGCATTTTTATCGAATTGCACAGGACAGTTGGAGGTTACAATGAACAACTATACACCAACAACCTGTGTAGCCTAGACACACTGGATAAGTTCATAGAAACATACAGTTCAATCATAAAGAACGAGGAAATCTGAATTTATCAGTAACACCTAAACAGACTGAATCAAAGATCTTCCTGGGACCTGAAGTTTTCACTGGTGAATTCTACATAACATTTAATGAAGAATTATATCAATCTTTCTCCAATTTTTTCAAAAAAAGTTTAAGAGGAGGCAACATTTCCAAATTTAACTAATGAATCTGATATGAAAGTCAGAAAAAAAATTACAAGAAAACTACAAGCCAATATTCCTTCAAAAAGTAGTATTAAAAAACCTTTCCAAAATGTTAATGTCTCAATTCCAATAGCATATTACACATATAAAGCACTAGGAATAACTGAGGTATATCCCTGTGGTAAAAAAATCACTCAACATATGAAAATTAATTACTTTAGTACCAAACATGAACAAAATAAAAATAGAAAATCACATGATTCAAGAATTTCGGAAAAAAACACTTGACAAAACTCAACGTATTTTCATGATAAACACTCATCAAACTAGGAATACAAATTGTTTCTGTATAATTAAGTCTATATATGAAAATCTGAGAGCTAACATCATGCACAGTGGTGAAAACGTGAGAGTTTTCCTCTAACCTGGAGAACAAGGCAAGGGTGACAACTCTTACAACTTGTAGTCAGTATAGTAATGAAAGTGTTAGCCAGAACAATTGTCAAGCAAGGAAAACAAATAAAAGGCATCTGAATGATAAAGGAAGAAATAAAGTTGTCTGACATATCAGACAATAGGCATCACATTTTATCCAAATATTATTAGTACAAACCTTTCCTTTCAGTGAACTAAGAGAAACCAGTTGTATAATTATCTTATCTAGTTTATTTTGTTTATTCACTCATTTTTATGGCCGGCTCAGCCCGTCCCGAGGGCAGGGCTGGCACAGCATGTGGTTGCAGGGATCGAACCGCGGCCCCTGAAGCTGCCCAAGCTTTCCCAAGCAGGCGCTGTAGACCACTGAGCCATCCTGCCGGGCCCCTATCTTATCTAGTTTATAAATATATTTTTTTCTTTTTCCCTTCCTTCTTTTCCTGTTTTTCCCCCTTCGCAATTTGTGGTTTTTTTTTTTTTTTTTTTTAAACAGTTTCTTCTCAATCCATTATATCTATGTAAATTTGGGTCCTTATTTACTTGTTCAGTTTCTTACACTAATGAGACAGTATGATGTTCACACATATGTGTCTGATATACTTGACTTATGAGTATGGTATTGAGTTTCATCCATATCGTTCTATCTGTCCTTCAATATATTGTATATGTTTATTTTTCCCCTTATTTATCTCCCTGTGCAAAGGAGAATAATAATGAAGATGTCTATTGCTTTCTCCCTGGATTCTGAATATATGTGGCAAAGGGGAAGGAGAGCTGTGGATGGAGGTAAGATAGCTAAGCAGATGACCTAGAGAAGGGGAGACAATTCTGAATTGTCTGCATGGAATCAGGGAACCTGAAAGCTGAGAGAAGGAGGCAGAAAATAAGTTGGGGTGAATTCACATCTGTGTAATTCAATCCTCTGTTGCCAGTTTTGGGGATGGAAGGGAGCCATGAATTAGACTGTAAGCAGCTGCTTGAGAAAATAGATTCTTCCTGGACTCCAACAGAAATGCATCCCTCTTCACTACTCGATGTTAGTACAGTGAAACTTGTATTGAATTTCTTCTTTGTAACACAGTACATTTGTGTTGTGTTAGGCCACTGAACTGGCCGTAATTTGTATAATAGCAGAAAAAAAAAACTAATTCACGACATCAACAGAATCCCATTGCTAATGTCTACATGGAAACACCGGTGTGATAGGTGTGGAAACTGAACTGCTAAGACCTTTTTAAATCCATAGATTTCTCCAGTTATGGTTACCAAGCAAGAGAGATGTTGTGGGACACTAGGCACATCTCAGGATATGTGTTTGTGCAAGCAAGGAGACTGTGTCTTTGTATAAAGTGTTACTGCCATATATTTAGAGACAGAGACTAGCTCTGTCCTTGGGAAATGCTATGGGCAAGGGCTTTACTGTTCTTAGAGTTCAAGAGCCAGGTCTTTAGCTGGACTTGAAGGATATTTCCACACACTTCACCCAAATGCTCAATCCCATCTTGTCTGTCCTAGACAAAAGATACAGTATCGACAGCAGCATCTTAAGTTTTATGTGTAAGACTAACTCTAAATGTTATAGAGAGATGTTAATTATGAAAACAATGTAAGTGATGTGGTTGTTTTTACTTGGTGCCCACACCTAGAGTCTATAACCCTGATGGGTTATAGATTGATGGGTGAATTTATCTGTTTTTATTATGTAAAGTAACAGAAGAAGCATAAGCATTATAACCAAAACTCAAAAGTGTTTTGTAACTAAAGTAGAAATAAAAGATAATGTCCTCAGGCAATTTAGAAATGTTTAAAGTGCCCCAGAAAATTTTAGATGAATGGCTCTGCATTTGTTTTGGAATGGGCTTTGATTGCTAAATCTCTTTTTCTGAATCAGTCAGCAAGAGTTTTAACTAGATATAAAATGTAAATTGAATACTAAGAAAATTTACCATAAGGAGTTCATTGATGTATATAATATAGCTATAGCCATGTCACATCAGTACAAGTCTTTGGTTTACATGTAACAATAAAATGCAACTCAACTTGTCTCTACAATAATGGAAATTGATAGGCTTCCATAACCCTAAAAGTTCCAAGGCAAACTGAGCTTCAGCACAATTGGTCGAAAGTTTACTGTGCACTGGGACTGCGCTGTTGTTTTCTTGGTCTTCTTCTATCTCAATTCTCCACAACTAGTTGGCTTTTTCTTTGGGCTCGCTTCTTTCATCTCCACTGGCTCCCAAAGGGATCAGCTTTCTTGCATTTAGCAGAGAAGGCTGCCTCAGTAGCTGCTTAGAATAGTAACTGCTATTTTAATCACATGGCTGAAAAGTTCAGGGTTGATCACAGCAGAGAAGAAATCTGCAACCCAAGACCTGCAGGAGAAATCTAGCTAGCATCTTATTTTTATAAATAAAGTTTTACTGGAACATAGTCATGTACATTTCTTGGTATATGGCTTATGCCTGCTTTCACCCTGTAATGGCAAAGTTGAGTAGTTACCACAGAAATCTTTTTATCATGAAAGCCTGAAATATTTACTGTTTGGTCTCTCAGAAACATTGTGCTGGTCTCTGTAGCAGATTAGTAATCAATCAATTTTGAAGCAACAGTTATCCCAGAGTCTTTTCTTGCCAAAAGCATTTATTTCATTCTATTTCTCCATTTTCTTTTCTTCCAGCAAAGTATAGAAAAGCTTTTCTAAGGTAATTATAACAAGGAAGTTTTGTGTAAGATTTCCTAGTGTTTTTGAATTTGCAAGGGTCATCCAAAGAGCTATTATATTCTACCTGTAGAGAAATAAAATTAGGATTGTGCAATAGGTTCATATTGATAGTACACAGTAGAGTTCCATATAAAAACTTGCTATCATTTGGATGAGTTTGAATGTGCCTGAAACTCCATGTGTCAAAACTTGATGCTCACTGTGAGATACTAAGAGGTCAGAAACATAATATGACTATGATGTTCACAGGTGGGATTTCAGGAAGTGGTAGGATTAGTTAAAGTTCTCGAAGTGGGGCCTCCATGATTGAATCTTGAGTCTTCGGAAGAGAAAGAGCCTGGACAGACACACTTATGCCTGTTTCCCATCTCATGCAATGTGGTGCCCTGTGCCACTTTAGGGCTCTGTCAGTAGGAAAGATATCTACAGCTGAAGTCTTGTATGTCCAGAACCATGAGCCAAATAACCTTTTTCTTTATAATTTTCCCACTGTGATAAGGTGGTATTAGTGTTAGACTAATATAGCATTTACTTTACACTTTCATGAATGTTTTTGAGGGATGTTTCTAGATGAACCACCATGAATTTTAAAAATTTTCAGCTTACACAGCTGGTAATTTGTATAGCTATAATTTAAGTCTGGGCTGTGATACTCTAGAGTTTTCAACCATGGGATTAGGTTGCTTCCATGACCAGAATTCAGACTGGGAAAATGAAAAGGCAAAGAATTATCCAGTGATGTGACTCAATTTTGAAGGTGAAAAAATATGATACATGTAATAGAACAGGAAAGTTTTCACGAAGTCAGAAGGTTAAACACAGATGGAGTCAGGAACAGAAAACCACTTCCTGTAGCTGACCCTTGCTAAGCGTTAAAGCAGGACCTTGATGAGGAGGCCGCTGGAAGTTAATACCCAGACCACACTAGTGTTGGCCAGAAATAGTTGCTAGGAATAGAAGTTGCTATGTAATAAACAGTCCCATGATTAGCACAGTTGGAGAAGTAGTTCATACACTCATTCACTCAGGGAAACTTCCATGCAAACTGTGAGCAGTGCTACACAGCAGGGAAATCTGCTTCATCTAGTATTTAGAAACTTATGTGATCACGGCATTCTTTGTGGATGTATATAAAGTCTATAACCACCAGAGAAAAACATTTACCATGTATTTTATTGTTTAAGTACGTCATTTAAGTACTTTGTAATACAATCTATCCATAGCCCATAATGTAAAACCACTGCTTTTTAAGACATCTCTTCTGGTTGTCCTTTTACAATGTTAGTAAGAATCCCTCTGAGGGTATTGAAATAGAAATCTGAAGCCGATGGGTCTCTGAGGGCCAGATAAACTGATTATGATAACCAGGTGAGATCTCCCTTGAAGGCCTGCCATATTATTTCATCTACTACAACAGCAACATCAACTGGTCCAGGTTGAACAGATCCAATATATCCATCCAAATTCCAAAATGCCTCAAAAGCCAAAGCTTTGATCACTGATAGGATGAGACAAGTAGGACATTTCATACCATGAAATTTTACTTCAAGCTTCAGATCAGCAAAAGCAGTGTATAAAATTATACTGAACAAGTGTCCCTCCAATATTCTCCTTCTGGTCCATAACTGAGAAACTGACCATAACATCCTCCCAGGACTTTGAGAGGACCTTTCAACTTTGTGTGTAGTCTCAAATCTCTGCAGGTTCATTAGGAGGTTGACTAAAGCTGGCCCACCCTCATATCAGAAAGCTTATTTCTAGACTTAGCATTCCATTTATGCAGACTTCCAGACACTGTGAAGCCCATCTGTGAGCCCAGTGGGGACATCCTGGCTCAAATTAATGTGAGTGGGGAAAATGCCACTCACAGTTTAACTGATGTGATAATGAGAAACAGAACCTTGTGTGAAAGCCCTAGGCTGGGAGACAAAAGCTGACACAACAGGACATAGAGGAAATTGGCCTCAAGAGGCATTGTCTCTCCAGTCATTGTGCCCTTGGATGGTGACCTAAAGCAGTCTCCTCCTGCCTCAGGCCACAGGATGTGGGAGCTGATGCTCTTTGGAGTTGACAGACCCCAAGCCAGGGATGTCACTGCTGCTGGAGAAAGCTCCTGCTGAGCCTTCCCTCCCTCACCATGTGCCAAGCAGATGCATGAAAGGTCATAGTACACAGATGTGGCCCATGACAGACCCTCACCACATGGCAGGCCTTGTTCCTTCCAGGGGGCTGAGGGGTGGCACATGAGGATGGCAGGGTGGAGCCTGCAGAAGGGCCAGGGCCTTTGTGGAAGCATGTAAGACTGGAGAATGCCCCCAGTGTATCGAAATCAGGACAGGATAAAAGCAATTACAAATTTTTACACAGAAACTTAGAAATCTAAGCATATACAAAATTGTAGCCAATCAATCCTATGGCATTTCCCCTTGTCTCTTACTCTCCTTTAATATACTTGTTTTCTTGTAAAACAACCATTTACTTGAGAGAGTATAGCAATAACTGAAATTACATTAGAAGCAGCATACATCTAAAGACCAGAATCACAGGCATTCCAATCATAGTTTTAGTGTTACCCATTGCTATTCTCAGTATGAAAAACCTGTTGGAGGTTCTTAGGACCACTGTCTGCTTTTATCACATTCTATATAGATTTACTGGAATATCAGTGATTGATGGAAAATACCAATTCCAAGTTAAGTGTAGGATGTTTGATATTCAGAAAGACAGTGATGTTAAGCTCAAGTACCTATGTTATAGAGTAATAGTATCATTAAGCTTCTCTTCTGGAGGGTTAAGAATATAAGTTTACAGGTGAAGAAGAAGGGATACAAGGATTACCAATATTTTGTCCCTAGCCCTTCAATGTCAGTGAGGACTCAGGATATAAGAGAACATGTGCTATAACATTCTATAACTCAGTGATTTCCGAAATTTTCTGTTAAGGAGATTATAGGACCACAGAGGAAAGGGATAGATGATGTATAGTGTGCCTAAGGAGTGTCACCTAGAGAGAAAACACTCTCTCGGGCTTTCACAGAGAGCAAACTGATCGAGCAATAGCTGTTACTCATCCAGATGCCTGGCACTGACAACAGTTCTACAAAGCACTGTACATGGTTTCAAAGTAAATCCTGAGGGGATTTGGCTGACTTTGGGAGATACAAAAGTTACATGTTTGTTATGCAAGTCTTGTTTAAGATTGCCCTTAACCACGCAGCAGAAAAGTTTAACCACGAGGCATACAAAGTAAAGCTAGATTAGTATGTTGAGCTTTAAAAGGATTAATTCAACAGCTTCTGACATTGCCAGTTCTGCCATAGCCCACTAAAATTGTAGAATATTGGACTATGTATACAACTGCTTTGTCTTAGTTCAATGAGTTTTTGTACCAATAATTTAGAAAAATACTATGTCTGCATCCTGTGCTCTGTATAACTACCATGAGGACAACAATATGCATTGTATCAGTTATTGGGAATGTACTACTATCATGTTTTTGAAAATAAATAATAAAGTATTGTTATTTCAAAAATAAATAAATAAAACACTTGGAATTAAAAAAAGAAAAAAACTCTTAGAATTTAGTTTCCTGGAAGGAAAAATCTTAAAATTCTTATGTCCTAAAGCTGCAATTTTTCTTAAAAGGACAATTTAAAAATTATTTACTTGTCTTACTTTTTACCTACCAATGTTTCTTTTACCCTACTTCAGGATTGCTTGCTTTTGCCAGGTCATTCTTTCGGTTTTTTTCAGACTTTGTGTTTTTGAGATAGGATCTCCCAAAGTACTTCAGGATGACCTTGAACTCACTGTGTAGCCTGGGAGTGATGCTCAAGATGAGGACCAGAGCTTCCCAAAATGAACCATAGCCATCAGGACAACGTCGTCCTGAGTTCCTCCTCCAACAAGAACAACCAAGTTCACCAGGAAAGCCAGCATGACAAGGTTCCCAAGCAGAATAGCCCAGGAGAACAAGCAGCTTCCAAGAGCTTCTGCAAACAGTTTCCCTAACAGCTTTTCTACAGCTTCTCCAGTTCTGCCTCTTGTTCTGGCAACACTCTTCAGGTGGGCCTCCCACACCCAGCATGAGGCTAGTTTGGAGAGAACCAGTAGTTGGTAATTCACCACAGTTTGAAGCAGGATAGAAGAAATATAAGCAGGTAGAAAGGAGACCAGAAATTGTACTTAAAAGCAAAACTGCAGCTTCAGAACACAGGTCTGGTTTAATTTTTCCTTGTCCCCAAACAGGAAGCCTGGGCAATTTCCATTCAGTTGCGAGTGGGTTGGTTCATCTCCCTTTACTTGCAAATGGCCCTCTTCTGCCCATAAAGGGGCCACCCTTTTGGCATTTCCCATAGCAATAGCTTACTAAGGTGGGCCATCTTCTTCCTTCCTCTAAGACTATATTTCTAGGACATATTTCTATCTCCCAAAACATATAAAAGAGACTGAGGTCTGGACTTCTCAGAAAAAGGTAGGTGGAGTAATGAGCAGAAGAGAAACTCTGAGATTTGGAGTCCAGAAAAAGGAATATAATAACAAGAGGAGAAGGAAGCTGGAATTAGGACCTTGGGACCCAGCAAGAATCTGCAGTGAGAATTGGAGCCCACAGGGAGAATAAAGAGAAGAATCTTAATGTGGAAGAAGGTGGCAAATGACACTTTATTTCAGCCCCAGCTCATAGTGCTTGAGGGGTATTTTGAACCTGGAGATACAGGATGACTCCCAGTGACTTCAGAAGCCTCCATAAAGAAACACAGCAGTGGAACAAAGCAGTGGACCCTGTGGACCGCAGTAGCTGGTAAGTTTTTCCAGTTCAAGCATTCCACAGAAGAGAGCAACTGGCATGTTCTAATTTTGAAAGGCCCTAACTAAGCAGCTGTGGTTTGGATGTGCTAGTGGCTTCCCTTATTAGGGTGAGATCCATTTGAGTAGGCCAGCAGAAGGTCAGGAACCGAGTTTAAGCTGGCAGGAGGCGCCTGAGTGACCCAAACCAAACAACTTGGGTGTCATCCTTGCAACCAGAAATCAGAAGCAGCCTGAACTTCAGTAGAAATAAGATCAAGGCTTTTGCAATTATCCACCACCCTACCATAATTCTATCTCTGGCTTACTGGGGTCAATCAACATGGATCCAAGTTCACCTCGGTCTACCAGTGACAGCAGAGACACGCTCCAAAGTAGAAAAAGCTTTTTTCTTCTTTCCTTTCTTCCTTTGCTTTTCCCTCTCATTTTTTCATTGTTTACTCCTGGTTTTTATGAGTGTCAACATTGTTTCTAGTTTTTCTGCTTTTATTGTTTTGTACTGTTCTTGATTTTCTTTCTATCTTCCTTGTTGGTACTGTAAAGCTTTTGTAATACTCCTTTGTCCTGCAGAATTCCATCTAAATTTTTTCTCTTCTATTCCTCTATATTTCCCCCTAGCCTCTTTTAAGCTTTCTCCCTGAAGGTAAGACCTCTATATTGAGGAGAGATTACTATTTACAATTTTCTGGTTTGGCTTAGATTTTGTTTGTAACTTTAAAAAATCTCATTCATATAGTTAAATCTGGCAAGCTAATAGCTACTACAGTTTGTCATTTTCTAGGTTGTGTTTGATGCTATCATTGCTATTAATTGTACTACCATTGCCAAGGTTACATAGTTGTTCTAATCACTTGTTCTGTCCTGTAGAAGACTGAGATCACCGGAGGGTCATCCACAATACTGTAGGCCACTATCAAACAACCCATAGCTAGACCAAATAGCCAGCAACTTCTCATACACAATAAATTAAATGGACAGGATCTTGTAAAGGACCCCGAATCCAGCTACACTTCAGGAATACATCTCTGAAAAGTAGTCATTTCCTAAGGATTCTTGATACTAGCAATAAAGGTAACAACATAATCAAGTTACAAACATCAATTATACTTAAAAAAAGAAAGAAAATGAAAAGACACAGAAGCAAAATGCAAACACAGACATAGACATCCAGCTTATCAAAGGCAAACCAAGAGTCAAGGATGTGTAACAATTTGAAAGCCACCCACCTGAGCTCTCTGAAGGGGTAAGAGCAGAAGTCACAAAGCAGATGAATGATGAACATCAAATTAGAAATAATTTCTTGGATAACTACAGAGGTGATTGCAATAATGAAGGGGATGGTTAGAGAGTGTAGAGATGACAGAGATACAAAATATAGAGGAGCTTAAGAAGCCATGCAGACCCGATGTAGGAAAGAAATGGAATCCATGAAAATTCTGGTAGACATCAAGGATAGGAAAAATTATACTGAAACTATATGCAGCAGAATTAGCTAATACAAAGATAAAATAATAAGTACAGAAGACAGGATGGCAAATGATCATGACAAGAAAAAAATTCTTAAAAATAACAAGGGACCACAAATTCAGCAGCTATAAGATAATGCAGAAACGAATGATATAAGATTGATCAGAGTCAATGAAAAAGCAAGACATAGTGAAAACAATGTAAAAAAAATCTGGTCATGGAAGTAATCACAGAAAGGTACCCAAGTGTGAAAAATAAATTTGACATGTAGTAAGTGAAGCATATAAAACTCCAAGTAGCCATGATAAGAAAAGAAATACACCAATTGTCAAGATTCCAGAAATTCAGCACAATAACAGAATATTAAAAGCTGTTAGAGACAAGACACAAGTAGTTTATAAAAGTAAATCTATCAGAAGCACAGTAGTCTTCACAACACAAAGACTTAAGTCAAGGAGAGGTTTGAGTGAAAAATTTCAATCCCTAAAAGAAAACTATCTCTAACCCAGCTTGACATACCTTGAAAAATTACCTTTCAAAATTGTTGATGAGGGCTAGGGAGACAGCTTGGAGATCTAAGTGCCTGCCAGGCAAGCCCAAAGACCTAAGTTTGATTTGTGGTATTGCATGTCCTGCCAGTTCCAAAACTGGACGTGGTGATGCATGCCTGTAATCCCAGCACTGGGGAGGCTGAGATAAGAGGATCACTATTAGTCTGAATTGCATATCAAGACCCTGTATTGAATGAATAAAACTAAAAAATAATTTTAAAAACCCTACAAAACTGACAAAGAAAGAAGATACTTCTATGACTAAGAACACCTGAAGAAATTCATGAGCACCAAATCAGCAAACCAAAAATTATGAAGGATATTCTAGGAAAAAGTAATGAAGACAATTACTCAATGAACCCCAAAAGAATGAATGCATCAGGTATGGCAAGCAATAAAACAGAAGGGAAAGAAAAAGAAACAAAAATAGCAAACTAATATGACACAGATAAGTCAATACATATCAGCAATAACCATCAATGAAAATGAACTCAATTTACAAATAAAAATAAGTAGATTGACAGAATGGATCAAAACACAAGAGTCAACAATATGCTGCCTACAAAAAATATATTTAACTCAAAAACAAAATTCACAGACTGAAAGTCAAAGCATGGCAAAACAATACTCCATGTGATAGGAATCTAGAAAAAATCAGGGGTAGCTATTCTATTTGTAGATGAAATAGATTTCAAACCAAGACTGATCATAAGAGACAAAGAAGTTTCCTTACATCCTTATTAATGGAATAATCCAAGAGGAAGTGATAACAATCATAAATATATATATTCACCAAATACCATCATATGCAACTATATAAAACAAATATTAATGTATGAGGAAAATTAGATAAAAATGAATATGGTTGTAGTGGGAGACCTGAACACTACACTTTTAGTAAAAGATAGAGCAAATAGACCAAAAAAAAAAAAAAAAAAACCAAAACAAATCAGAGTTAAAGCAAAGATTTTAACAAATGGACTTAGTAGTTGTCTATGATGTGTTCACAGCAACAGATGTACATACTTTTCACCTGCACTTAGGACTTTCTGCAAAACAGACCACATACTAGCTCATAAAACATACTTAAATAAATGCAAATGAGTTGAAATTATCTGGTGCAAATTAACAGATCACAGTGCAATGAAACTGGAAATAAATGGCAAAACAAACCACAAAAGCTTCATAGATGTATGGAAAATAAACAACACCTTCCTAAGCAATCAGTTCATAGGTGATATTAAATATGAAATTAAACAGTTCTTACAATTAATAATTACAATATAACATACCAAAACTGATGGCACACATCGAATGTAGTGTTGTGAGGGAAATTTATAGTGGTGAATTCCCACATCAGGAAAGCAAAGTGAATTCAAATAAATAACCTAGTATTGAAACTCATGCTTCTAGAAAAAGCAGAAATAGTCAAACATAAACCTCTTATAAGCAGGAAATTATAAAGATCAGAGGAAAAAATAATGCAACTAAAGCTAGAGAAATAATAAAAGAATCAATGAATTGAAGAGCTGGTTCTTTGAAAGATAAAACTAGAGAAGCCTTAGCCAATCTTACCAAAGGAAAAAAAAAAGACTCAAATCCATGAAATGAAACTTGGAAAGGGTAAATCACATCTGGTCCTGCAGAAATTCAGAGGATCACCAATACCTGCCTTGAGAATTAGTATTACAGTTAGATGAAAAATGCAGAAGAAATGGATAGATTCCTAGATACATATGAATTGCCAAAGTTGAATTGGAAGACAAAAATTACGAATAACCTGAAATCAGTCAATAAAATTGAAGATGCAAGTAAAAATATACCAAAAAGAAAAGCCAGGCCCTGACAGATTCACTACTGAATTCTACAGAAAATTTAAAGATCTAGATCTCTCTTCTTTTTTTAAATTTTTTTTTTAAATTTTTTTCTTGTTTCAGAACCTTTATTTGTTTATTCACTCATTTTTATGGCCAGCTCAGCCCGCCCCGAGGGCAGGGCTGGCACAGCATGTGGTGCCGGGGATCGAACCGCGGTCCTCAAAGCCGCCCAAGCTTTTCCAAGCAGGCGCTTTAGACCACTGAGCCATCCCGCCGGGCCCCTAGATCTAGATCTCTCTTCAAACTCTTTTTTTTTTTTTTTTTTTTTTTTTTTT
>PVJA010018706.1:0-39487 GCA_004027025.1 Myocastor coypus
ATGTGTCTTAAAATTTAAATTCACAGATTTAGTGGTGGAAGTATTTGAGACACTGAAAACTTAGATCTCAAGCTTAAGTCTTTTCATTGAATTCTATCTGCATTACAAACAAGTGATAAATCACGTATGTCTCCTCTATTCAGTTCTTTACCTTTATCAAGTGAGACAAGACAATGGATATGAGCCATGTATACTTAGATATTGAGCAGCTAATATTAGAAAAATGCTTGGGAAATGACAGACAGAAAAAAAGTATAAATATAATTCCTAATGGATTTATGTGCTCTCTCTCTAACCTAGTTCAACCAGTATTTTCAAAAAATTTTCCCAGTACTCCACCTGAAGTGTGACCTGATGATACTCCAGCACATGTGTTTCCTGAGTTGGTTGAGTGTTTCCAAAGTGTATCTACACTTTAAATTCAAATGTTTATCTGCTGGGGTATTAAATCATGGAAAGTACTGTTAGCTTAGAATGATAGTCATATATTTCTGTCCTGACAATTGTGATAAATTCCTTGGGGCTTTCTACAGGGTTTCCCCTTTATATCTTAGTCAATATGGGCCTAGAAATATACAATTATTTGTGGGGAAAATAATTCAGATTTTCAGTTATATAGGTGAATTGACAAAGCATACATTTCGACTGGTTATCAGCAAAAATGACTTACAGCTCTTAAATCTTACTCCCAAGAGTAAGACTTGGGACTTACTCTTCCCAAGTAGGTGGTTCTAACGCTAGCTGAGAATGTACATGCCATATTTCCCCATTTCCCCATTGGCTTGACACAAAACAGACCTCCTTCAGATTAAGCCCTGAAAAATGCTCTTCCCTTACCAATAGTTACTGAGGCTGCACAGCTCTCCTGGATGCTCTGCCAAAGCCCAAGTGCTTATTAATAAGTTCACAAGAATGTTTCATTTGATGTTTCTTGCAAAGAACTAGATTTGTTCCTAAAGAAACTAGAAAAGCAGTCGGGTGCTGGGAGTACTGCGAGGATCCATTTAAACAAGCTGGAAACTCCCTTGATAAGCCAAATGAATGATATTTCAGTTTAAATATACTTATTATGTAAAGTACAGTTCAGATTCACTTGCTGATGAGGTCTTTATTTATTATAAATCATGTGCCAGATATCCAGGAAGTTAAAGACAGTGACATCGCTGGACAGTGTGGTTCTAGGTACTGTCACATCTTCAGTACATCAGTCACTCAAAATGAAACAGGAGGGTGTGTTCAGGAGCTTCAGGAAAGGCAAAAGGAACATAACCAGTGAACTGACAAAATACCAGTCTCATTCTCTGCTTCTCAACACTGCCCCAGGCACCTGGCTTGTTAAATATCTAAGCGTCACTGGCAGCTACTTATTAAAGTATGTGGAGTTGTATAAATGTGACTCTGATACTCGTGTATTTATTCATTCCTTGTAGTAGTGTATATTTAGACCATGTTAAAATTGGCTTCCTTAGATTAGAAATAGGTTAGAAAAGGGATGAAGACTATAATAAAATTGTGGTTTCTGTGTATGTGTACTCTATGAAATTTCGCATGTTCAAATACCTGAACTGAAAGAAATTCTTACTTTAATTTTTGTCTGGTCACACTTTATACCAAATATATAGCAGTGGCTGGCTGGGTCTACCCAAAGAAGTAGATTTTGACAATATAATTTTCTTGGTATTCATACCAAATCCAACTCACAATCTTATGTAGAGCAGCAAAGACATGAATTAGATGGTGATTTATCTATACTTTCAATCTTTGAGACAATCTTTTTCCTACTTCTTGCTAAAGACTGCCTTCCCTTATTTCTTACAGGAAAATGTCTTTAATACACTTGTATTGCATATAGAAGAATAGCGTCTTGAACTTGCTTGGTAACTTTTACTTAGATTCTAAAGGCTATTTCTGGCTTATTTCTAGCCACATAGCAATCCTTAAATGTTTTGTTAAATTAGAGAACTAAATCCACTTGGCTTACTTTATATCAGGATCTGTTTTCATTACTCAGATAGGAGCATATAAATTACTTTAATGTAATGTAAATAATTCATATGATTTGGTCAGTAACATCTAAGTTTCAAATTATCCTATTTCAGATGATCAACTTATCCTTGCTCTGAAATATTCTCTTTATAATATGTTGGTAATAGGTCACAATCAAATTTATCTGCCATGAGTACCATGAGTCAACAGTGACCGAGGACTGTGCCCACTGTGCAGAAAAGCTACAAATAATATCTAAACTATTCACTAGGTGGCTGCAAGCAGAATAGGTACTCCATTAATTAGAAATGACGCATGGACTGAATTTAGCTACATAAAAGCTATATCTTTTTGAAGTCCAATTGTTGTGCGGATACCATTGTCAGGACTTTTTAAATCTTTTAAAGCAATAGTTTCCTGGAAAATATAATTACTTGTTTCTGAAAACAGGAAGATATATCACGACCTGTAGATACAAGTTGGGAGGAGAAGAGGTAGCTAGTTATTGCTTTCTATGAAGTCTTACTGCATAAATTGAATGCTCACGGCCAGCGTAGTGACCTGACTTATCTGCACTGCAAGCATACCCTTCATCGTTTCTCTCCTTTTTGGTCCAAGCTATTAAGCAAATGCAAACATCAGAGAGAGATAAATTAGAAGACTTGTTTTGCTGAGTTCATCTTGGCAGACCAAGCTAAGAGGAGTCCTTTTCTCAGTATTTTTTGGTTTGCTCTCTAAATTAGAAAACAAATAGCCATGTACTAATATATGTATAAATTGTAAATATGCATATCATATAACCTTATTCTATCAAAACTTTCTTAAAATTTTTGTTTCTGCAATATTTTATAGTTCATACATTTTAATTCATTTATATTTATTCAATGGAGCATTTATTACGATGATAAAAGATTAAATTCTGTCAAGTGATTTCATATTTTAATATTCCATCTTTTTTTTTTTACTTGAATGAATAGTCAATAGCTATTCCCAGGTGTGACAATGTTATATATTGTGTTACGGTTATGACATAAATTTATAGTTTATGATCTTATATATTTAATGATCAGAAGAAATCTATTCATAAGTGTGATAAGAAGACATTTGAAAGATATTCCACTTTCTGATGAATTGATTTTGTTGATATACAAATTGAAAACTTACACAGTAATTTTTTGTAGCCAGGAATATAACTCAGTGGTGTAGCACTTGCATGGCAAGCTTGTAGTCCTGAATTAGATTCCTGGTACCCCACACACACACAAAAAAAAATTTTTTTTCTATCTGCTAAAAAATATCCTGTATCTAAAAGTATTCATGTATTCCACAACATAATAAATGAGCCTATATATGGAAAGTAGATAAGCTTTGTGGCAGTACCCATCTTGATGTGGTTAACTTTTCCTACACAAGCTGCTCAAAAAAAGGGAAGGAAAAACAAATTGATAAGATAAAACTGTGGGGAATTCCAAAATAAATACTGCTAACTGAACTTTCTGATGTCCTAGTTAAAGAGTTTTCTTACTATGCTGTTGATTACTTTGTCAGTGCAGTGCGTACCTAAGGTAAATATTTGGTGATATTTTTGTTGTATGTTCGGATAAACTGTTAATCATCTTTCCCTTACATGTTAAAAAATCATATAAATTCCCAAACACATTTAAATTGTAAGATTATAATTAACTGGGGAGAAGTCAAATGTTTTGAACAACAGTATTCATCTAACTGTGCATTTGTATCCAGAAAGAAGCTCTGTATCAGGATAGGAACAGAAGGCAATTCCAAACATTTGAACTAAGTTTCTAATGCTGCTATCATGTTTTACACCCCAGATAGCTGTTTGTTTTGTTTTGGCCAATTTTTGAATGAAGTCATTAAACCTTATTAAAGAATGATGCTTCATTACAGCTACCTTCAAGGAAACTTTGAAGCAGATACAGGAAATGGTTATGTACTATTAAAGCTCTCTTCTTCACCACTACTGTCCATCTTTAAAAAGTCATTAGTTTACATCTATTTCCTTCTTGTTTTTGTGACTTTTTAACTTATCATGAGCCTCATTCTCTTATCTTGTCCTTGAGACAAGCGAAGATGATAATATCCACAACATTTCCATTGCTTACTGTAGAGATAATAACCTTTCTGAAAAAAAAAGATAATACTTTTTTAAACAGCCTCTTCCTCTTTAAATCTATGTTGGCTTTTGCTTGACAGACTAGACCCTCTGCACATTCTTACACTGAATCAAGCAAAATTATTCATGCAAACAAAATTAGTCCATGCGAATAAACTAGGACTACCCATACTGTAGGTGTTTTTATAGCTTTTAATGTTGCTTAGTGAGTCTATAGCCGTTATCCCACTTTTTGTCTGCCTAAATTTTTTTCATGTTATTAAAGTAATATTGTAATGGATTAATCGCTAATCCTCATTTCCTCCTAACTCAGACTCATGAAGCACAGTGTCTGGACCTGCAAAATTGTTGTCATAAGATTAGATACAAGTATCCTGGTTGTCTAGACATTATATAACTCTACTATATACTGCAGACCCAAGTTGTAAACCAGTTTTTAGCCTATTAAGCAAGAGGAAATAAAATGTGAAAACAAAATCCCCTTCACCTTCTTTCCTCTTACAGCTTCTCAGTGTCACCACCTGGGCTTGCCAGCCTCTCTGTCTTCTGGACATAAAGGCTTACTCTTGAGATACGAGCTTATTCTCATTAGTTTAAGCTGGATGTGGGTATGAAATTAGTATTTCCTGCCTCTGTCAGTGTCTCCACCATAAATCTTCCTTTTCACTTTCTAGCTTTCACCTCAAGCAGCTACTTTGTTATCTGTAATCATGTTGAAGCCAAATGTATTGGGTGCTTGGGTGCATCAGCATGCCAAGTGGTGACCTAAATTTTTGAAGGGAAATGTGGGCAGTCATTCTTTGCTTTCAAGGAGCGTGTAGCCCACAGACAAAAGATCTGCTGTGCTGTGCGGCAGATGCGCAAATGCAGGGTGGTACAGGCATGCTCGAGCTACGGGTGTGACTACCAGGATGAAACCCAGACATTGATGTCTGTAATTCCTAAGTAGAAATAAGTGTTCCACAGAAGTGTTCTTGGAACTCATACAACTGTGAACTGTCTTCCCTCTGGAGATATCAGAGACATCTTTAAAGAGGACAAGGCTAACTCAGCTTGGGCAAGCCCTTTTCGGCTCTCCTGGCCCAAGTGTTTTTAGGCATGAACTGAGAAGTCTGAATGAGATGGCCTTTGCTGTCCTTTCCAGCTCTGAAATTCTGAGTCTGTGAGTTTTACTTTTGCAGTTCAGTGAAAAATCGAAATAGCCTAAACCTGTTTTCAAATCTATTTCAACAAATGATCCATAAAATAAATAAGCACAAAATTCAATTTTTTGGAAAAGTGGTCTGGCTGTAGAACTGAGTGGCCCCATAAAATATTAATTTGGGCATAGCGTGGAAATGTGAAATGATTGTTAAATGAGTCAAGGCCTTATTTGTGGCTTTTGGCTCATTTAGTAGGATTAGCCATGTAGGCAGCATAACATGCATGGCCAAGCAGCTCATGAGAGCATCCTAACAAATGTTAAATAAAAATTATCTTGCTCTAGCCCTGGGAATATGTTTCTGCTATTTTCAAAATACAGCTGTGCTCAGCTTTTAAGTTTCAGTCAATAGGAAAGTAATTATATTCATTGTGCTTAAAGTTCTGAATCTTATCTAAAAATGTTTTATAGTACGTTTTTCTAATATGTTTTGGCTGCCTTTGGGGCAGTTTAGAGATAAACTGAATGTTGGTAGTATCGGACCATCACTTAATCTCATCATGTCTATCCATATAAATTCTGTACATCCGGTAGGAATATGTATACATGACATTTTCCTTTGCAGATGCTAAAAGTGTTTCTCCCTAACCCTAAATTACTCATTTCATATCTTTTAGCCTTTAATTTTGGTATGTTAATGCTTCCTCTTGCTCTATTTTATCTATAGCTTTATAATAATGAACTAAATGAGTATTCTAAAACTCTGCTTGACAGCCTACCACATAGATTCCTTTGGCTTACTACCTGCCCCCTTTCTATGTATTTACCATGCTGGGATTGAACCCAGGCCTCCCAAGTGCCCCCATGCACTCTGCCTCTGCCCTATGTGTCCAACTCTCTGTTCTTTTAATGCAACCTTCCCATTGTGGCTCCAGATGCACCAATTTCTTGGGGTCTGACTGTTACTAAAATCTCTTTTTTTTTTTTGTGGGACCAGGGTTCAAACTCACAACCTTGCACTTGCCCAGCAGGCACTTGTGCCTCGGAGCTATCTCCCCAGCCCCTCTTTTTCTGAATTTTAAAGGATGGTATTATTATTGATTCAGTCTATTTATTCCCATATAAGCTTAATTGAAATTGAGCCTTCTAGAAACAGCTACATTTTCTTCCTCCAAATAGACATCTGGCATAAAAAGACTTTTTTAAAAAACCTACTAATTGAACTCTGAAGTCTCCGTTTCCATGACAGCAAACATCTGGATGAAAAGTGAAAAATTCAGTAGATGTTTCCAAATATCGAAATATTACGTCAGGAAAACCATTAAATGAATGGTGAAATCTTTATTTATCTGGCTATTTAATAGACAGATAGAGACATATATATATATATATATATATACATATATATAACTATAATATATGTTTATATAATTTATTATATATATATATATGTATTATATATCATATATAACAGCCAGCCCTTTCTGTCAAAAACTAGTATCAGTTTAAGAAAGAACTGGTTTACTGGCAACACATATCCAACACTTATCCAGCATTTTCCACAGGAAAGTTCAAGGTCAAATGAGATTTGTACTCTGTCAAACGATTTGCAGTCCAGTGAGGCCTAATAATCCACATGCAGATACACTCAGAGAATGCAGTGTGAATGCACCAGTAAGGCAAAATGCAGCTGCAGAAGTTCAGAGAAGCACCTACTTTAGGCTCTAAAGAGTTCTCCACCTTTTCTGAGTAGGGGTTGGATTGCCAGAATTGTGGAAATCAAAGGAAATGTGGTCCTACACTATTTGAAATATGTTCTCCATCTGCAGCTGGCTAGGGGAATTTTATGCAAACAAATAGTCCTAAATTAGCCAGATGATTGCAGTATTTTTTGCATCATTTTGTGATATCACTGTCTCTAGTTACTATTAAATTTTGAATGTAATGTGTTTCTCAGGTATTTTTATTAGCAAACCTACATCATATCCCTGAAGTATTTCAACTTTATGCAAAAAAAGTTGAGATTTACTCTTTGGTCATTTAAGAAATACATTGAAATTGTACCTTCCTCTTGGCTTTTCCAATTTAGATGCAAGATTTTTACAGTTCAAACTACATTGCAGGAACCAAATTAAACAATGCTTGATTTTAATAAACTTTAATTTTTCTTGTCAAAAAAATACATTGCATGTATTAAACTCCTGTCTTCCAAGTTTTATAATTTTATAGTCTATTGCGACTGTATCTCTGAGAGACTTAAAAATTTCTACATTGTCATAATTTTAGCATGTTTGATATTGTCAGTATATAAAAACTAAAGCAGAATGATTCAGTTCTATTCCATCTTCATCCTCCACCACACTCTATTCATCCTCCTACCTTTCCTTTTAAAAAACAAAACAAAAAACATTTTTTATCTAAGGAGGAAAAGATAGTAATATGATAAAATTTTAGATAATTTAAATTGGACTTTGTGTGTTAGAGTTTATTGATTTAAGTGATTTAAAATAAAATTGTAGAAATGGTGTTGGCAATCTATTTTCTGTATGTATTGGTTCTGCTTTAGCCTGCATAGACTGTATTCTCAGTTGGATTCCCTCTTATTGACAACAAAGACCATCATCTCAAGTGTGAGCAGTCTGTGCCTTGGTGGTCCCTGTGTAAGAGACAGCACTTTTGAAATTCCTAAGACAGGCTGCTGTCAACCTAGCTTGAGTTCCATCCTCAGTGCAGCCACCATGACCAGCGACAGTGATCGACCAAGACTGTGCTACTTAACCATCTTTGACCACATCCCTAGTGTAAAAGCAGGGCCACATTACCAAAAGAAAAGGAAAAGGCAACAGGGTGGAGAACATCAGTGTTAAAGTCGGGAAAGCTTAAAGGATGGGAGAGCAAGCAGTTAGTGCAATTCTCACCAGTGCTGATTCATAGGACTAGGGTAGGTCACAGGGAGCCTTGATTTTCACATCTACACAAAAAGATCCTGACCTAAGATGGCTCAAAAAAATCTTTCCCACTCTAATGTTTCATAGTTCTGTGTGTGTGTGTGTGTGTGTGTGTGTGTGTGTGTGTGTATGCTTGTACAAGACGAGTCAGTGAAATTTCAAATTAATCATCACAAACTCTGTTATTATAATCTGTTTGGATGTTTTATATCCCACTCATAACTTTGTTAACCTTTTTATCTTACCCTCATAGAAACTATGTCTCTGTCAGTCTTATTTAAGATGACATATCTACTGACAAAGCTTAAAAGAGAATGTGTATGGTTTTTTTCTTCAATTCCTTCTACAAATATTTAGAGACAATGAACAAAGTAGGGGGGAGAAATACAAAAGTTAAAAAAGGCTTTGGGGCTGGGAAGTTAGCTCAGCTGCATAGGTCCCTGCCTGGCAAGTTCAAGGACCTAAGTTTGATCCCTGGTACTGCAAAAATAAAATTTAAAAAATGCTTTGTGGGGCCTGGCAGGATGGCTCAGTGGTCTAAATCACCTGCTTAGGAACGCTTAGGCAGCTGCAGGGACCACAGTTCCATCCCCAGCACCACATGCTGTGCCAGCCCTGCCCTCAGGGCAGGCTGAGCCGGCCATAAAAATAAATAAATAAAACAAACAAAAGTTCTGAAACAAGAAAATAAATAAATAAATAAAAATTCTTTAAAAATGCTTAGGGCAGGGTAGATAGCTCAGTAGAATAAGCCCTTGCCTGGCAAGAGCAAGGTCCTGAGTTCAATCCCTAGTACTGCATAAATAAATAAATAAATAAATAAATAAATAAATAAATAAATAAATAAAATAAATAAGGCTTTGTCTTTGGGAAGTGGTTTTAATGGAGATGTACATAAGACACAGCAATAAAAAGATAAAAAGTATGAACACTAAGTAAATTGCTATTGGAACTTGGTAAAGAGGTAACCTCCAGGGCTGGAGAGATGGCTCAGTGGTTTAAAGCATCTCCTTAAGCAAGCTTAGGCAACCACAGGGACTGAGGTTCAATCCCCAGCACCACATGCTGCACCAGCGCCTCCCCTGGAGCAGGCTGAGCCGGCCATAACATAAAAAATAAAGTAATTAAAAAAAAAAAAAAAAAAAGAGGTAACCTCCAACAAGGACTGGATGATTTTAAATATCTGTGTTTCTTGTTTTAGCTTTAAAATTCTCACAGCATAGGAATCCTTCTCACACAAGAAAATGTTGCTAAATTAATGACCATTGAATAAATCTGATGTTATAGAAAGATGCATTTATTTATTCAGGAGTTAAATTCTTGGTGTGTACCTGCACCTTGGTTCAGTAAACATGTTCCTCGATCAGGAAATATCTACCCAATATAATTTTTATTGTCCACAATAGGGATCTAAAGGGCTTTATATACAAGTGGCATTGTAAAAATTATGATCACAAAAGTTAACTCCACAACATATGGATCTTGGAGAGAGTTGAAGTGTAACTTAAGAAGAAGACTCCTCTTGGTGATATTTTGCTTCAAAAATTATCCAGGGTGCCAGGGATGGTAGTACTTGTTTATAATTTCAGCTTCAAGGAATCTGAGACAAGTGGATGGCATGGTCTAATGCATTCTGGGCAGCTTAATTCAGAAGATTCTGTCAAGATAAAAATTTTAAAAAGTTTTAAAAATTTTAAAAGCTCAGTGCTTCCTGGGTTCAATACATTATGCAGAAAAAGAATTCCCAGGAAAGAGTTAGTATAAGAAAATATCTAATTATGTAAAAAAGTTAAGTGATTATGTTTTTAATAGAAAGTATACAAAATAGCTATAATTACCATAAATTAATTATAATTTTTATGTTGATACTGGATTCAAAATGGATCAAAGTTGTATATACACAGTGCAAGAATATCCAGATAAAGTCTCCATCTCTAGACCCTATCCTATATAAGCCATTACTTAGCATGTATTTTTCTTGATGATTCTCTTAGTCTACAAACAAAATTATATGTGTTTAGTTTTACTTGTTTAGCCAAAATGAGGAATATTGTTTAACCTACCTATTTCATTTACCAATATATGGGGACAACCTTTTCACGAGGACCTCACAATTCATTTAATTCTGGTCCAACTGACAGACATTTAGGTTGTTTCCAGTGGTTTAGTTTTTTGTTGTTGTTGTTGTTGTTTTTTGTTTTTGTTTTTGTTTTGTAGCTGGGCTCAGCCCGCCCTGGGGGCAGGGCTAGTGAGGCATGTGGTGCTGCTGAGAATTGAACCTCAGTCCCTGCGCTTGCCTAAGCTTGCCTAAGCATGCGTTTTAGGTGGCTGAGCTATTTCATTGGCCTGATTGTGCAGTTCTAATTTATGAGGTTATTTTAACTGTCCCTTAAAGTTTTTTTTTTTTTTTGTCTTTTTGAGACAGGGTCTTGCTATGCAGTTGAGGCTGGCCTTGAACTCAGTTTTGTAGCCCAGGCTGGTCTCAAACTCGCACCAATCCTCCTGCCTCAGCCTCCCGAGTGCTGGGATTACAGGCGTGTGCCACCACGCCCGGCTGTCCCTTAAAGTTTTAAAACACCAGTGTTTAAATCCTTTTAATTTGGAATAAAATCCATATTAATCAGTTCTAATGTGGGTATCACTAGGGTTATTCACAGGAAATTATGATTAGACAATTTCATTTACCAGGTTGCCCCACAATTTGTTGTAACGTTACTGTGGATTTGCTTGCAAGTACTTGATAAACTGGGTACCATGCCCTCCCCACAAATAAAAGTAGCAGAAGCAGGCCCTGAAGTATCTTGAATAAAGACAGTATCTTAGTTTTTCAGATACTATCTGAGATTTTTAGAAGACAATGAAAAAATTCTCAATTTACAATGAACCATCATTGAACCATACTCATTTTATTAACATTTTGAATCATGATTAGTTGATGTTTCAAGTACGGGATCTTTATAATTCCCTTCTTCCATTTTCCAGTAGCCATGGAATTATTCAGAGTTGTGAAAAGCTGTGCTGATTCTTGATGAACAGACTCCTCATCATTACTATGTGTGCTCTGACAAGTCAGCTGAGCCACCTCTGGCCACCAGACCCAGGTGGCTTAGCCCCCAGCAGCGAACAGATGAAACTGTAGCTTTAGTCCAAGAATATGAAAACTGACAACAAATTATTGCTTGTGGTCTACTTCCAGTTTTCAAGTGCAAACATACCAACGTTTATTTTAAGTTTGAGCCAGTCAGACATTTAGTAATACACATCAAAGAAGTACTGAAGGCTTCCCATGTTTATTATTTCAATATGATGTCTGCTCTAATAAAGTAGAAGAATGCATATGATAGACGATGTACTCCAAACTCTCCATTTCCAGAGTTTGGCCTTAAATATATACATATATTTGTAAATTAATCCAAAACATATTGTCATGGTTCCAATTCCTCTGAAAGCTGATTGTTTTCCATCCCTCTTTTAATTTTAGAAATAGAGTGGCCAACTGCCAAAACACTTTCAGATAAACAGTCCACCCCGTGCCTAAGAGGGGCATGGAATCATGAATGTTCAAAAGCCACAGAGCATTATTTAAATAAGTTAAAGTTATTATGGTCTTCCCTATTAATTAAAAAAAGCCATCTGTGCAAGGTGAATTTTGGGAAGGTACCAATTTTTTTAATGATTGTGGATGGAATTTGCAACTGTTTTCATAGTTCAAGTGTAGATCAGGGATTCCCAAGATAAAACATACTATTTATTTATGTAAAATTCCGTGGTCATTTAACTATATTTCTGGTAAGACACTGGAACGAATGCCTGTTATTCAGTCAGAATTCACAGTCAGACTTAAAAGAATCAGCTGTCTAGTAACATCGACTTTCCCTTCTACTTTCTTAGAATTCCAAACTTTTATTTCACCTATGCCTTTCTCCTCACTCCTCTTTTGCCCCCTCCTCCACAAACACACACACACACACACACACACATGCACACGCACACTGAACAACTCACATTTTGTCAGAAGCATCCTAGGCAAATATATCATAACAGTGAGCAAGACTAAACATGAAAAAGATTATAAATACTTCATAAAGAAACTGCACACCGGAAATCATTACCAGTGTAGATCTATAAGTGCCCTTGTCGCATCTTCATTTTTCATTTTTGCTATCAGCAGATCATTTTTCTATTGAGCAAACAACATATAAACCTAGGCTCTCAAAATCTTGAAGGCACAAACCTCAAAAACTATTATTTCCTTCCATGAATTTGGCAAGAAAACACCTTAACAAGAAAGATTTTTTTTTTTTTCATTTCCCTCCCCACCAGTGTTTGCGGTCAGTTAACATTTGTACTCAGGGCCTTGTCCAGTCTGAAGCCACCTCGATGTCTGTGATGCGCAGTCCCTCTGCTTGTGCATTCATTCACTATCTCCATTACCAAAAAGAGAATAGAGGACAATTATGTTGTTTGGATGAATCCGAGTATTAGGAGGAGCATTTGTCATGGGGGCAGAGTACGGCCCCCGACAGGCAACGACCGATGGCCAGGAATGAGTGCGAGTGGCCAAAGCAGGCTCATAGGATGCAAATTACTGACTGTGGATTCCAGTTTATCCTGTTCATTTTTCTTGCCCGTGCTGAAGACCATTAGTGGTTTCTGAAGCAGTGAAGGGGTCATTACTAACGTGGGTAGGCTCGAAGCAGGAGGAGAAGGAGGGAAAAGCCTTCTGTAATTACACAGCTTTCAGGAACAGGCTGGAGGCCCTAGCCAAAAAAGTGTCAACACCTCGCAATCAGAAAAATTTATTTTCATTTTATGCTTAACCCATATTAACTCAACATTATCATCTTTCTTTGTTAACATTTGCAGAATATTAAATGCCTGGCTTCTATATTAATACAAATCTAGTTAACCCTTTTACTAAACAGGAGATTTTGTTTAACCTGATGGCATTTGGGTTTGCTAATAAGTAATTGTGCACATTTTGGATAATGTATGCTATTATAGAAGATGAAATACCTGAAGAATATGCTTTTAGATGAGTGAAAGACATTCACTTGCTCAAATACTGGAATGGTTAGAAAGCCCTGAATGGAATACTTTGTTATTCCTAATGTCATTCTTTAATAATGTTGGTGGGAAATATTTATTATTAAACACTTTCTAGCTTATGAACAACTTTGACATGCTAGATAAAAGTTTACTCTTCTGATTAAGATAACTAGTGAATTTAGAGTAGGCGTGAGCTTACTTAACAGATATGTTTCATGCTTATTTACACTGCAGTGCCTTTCAAAGTAAATGTATGATTCTAAAACAGCAGTCCTTGGACTCAACATGAGCAAGGAAAGTGGGCTGACAGTGGGAAGGCTGTCTGTTTTAATGTGAGTGAGTTGTGATGGGAAATAAAGAGTTTTTAAAAATGGAACTTATGGCCTTATTCTCTTACCGCCATAGTTTAAGGTAAAATGTAAAAATCCATACGAATATTGCATATAGCTGACTACTTTGGATGTGTGCTCATTGCTCGTGACTCCAGTAGCCCAGAGCACTAACCAGTAAAGATGAAAGCTTCTTCCATTGTCCCATAAAGGAATCAAACATAAATATGCTGTAAGTACACTGTTACAAGCGAATCAGTTGCCATGGTTTCCAAAGCAGTTGCGATTATCTGCTATTTCACTTTCCAAACTTTGTCAGTAATGTCAGAATAATCAGGAATAGTGATTCTATTGAGACATCTTACTAAGTAACTTAGAATTAGGACTTCCCATATGTTTTCCAGGAAGCAAAATAAGCAAGTTCCTTAGTGCAACTGACATGAATGCAGAGAAGCAAAATTTTGATGCCATCATGGGAATGCTTTCTACCTTGCACTGACTTTAAAAATTAAGTAATTTTGAAAGCTGCCTTTTTCTTGCTGGCCCTATTGAGTGTGGCAGGGACAGAGAGATGCAGATACCAGTTTCTAGATCCATGACCCTGCCCGCACTTCTACTAGTACTGTAAAAAGATGTGGTGAGGAAAATCAAGCCATAGAATAAAGAAAATCACAAGTGACTCTTTCATAACTTCTGATACATCTTTTAAAACATTTGTTTTTTTCATTAGCATCCGTACCCTTCCGAAGAGCAGAAGAAACAGTTAGCGCAAGACACAGGACTTACAATTCTCCAAGTAAACAACTGGTGAGTGACCCGAAAATCCATGTCTTTCTCCCCCAGCTGAAATGAGGTTTCTAAGTAACTGTTTCCTTCCTTCGTTTCTCTTTCTGCTTATGTTTTTCTTTATGTTTGTTTCCAAAACAAGTAAGAGTCAGGGTAATTCTGCTTGCTTTCTTGGGCTGTGAAGGTAGAGCTGAGGGAGAGGAAAGGCACCCCAGGGGCGTGGCGTTTGCAGCGTCCCTCCACCTCTCTTTCCTCTTCTCTCCACCTTGCTTTGCCCCTCTGTGAGGCCTTAGAATTCTCCCACTGAGTTACAGATTCTGTTCCAGTCATGTCTGTTGGAGGTACTTAGGCTGCACGCCCCTTCACACTCCACACGGGGAGTGATCACTTCTGGGAAGGCTTCTTTTGTCCAGCCTGTGAGTGGCGATGGAGATACAGGCTGTTTAGTATCTCCTCACAGAAATTTGTTTACCTTAATTTTTTTTAATAAGAAAACAGGTTTTTCCATTTTTCAGCTTTGCGATCTGGCAGATTATTCATGTGGCGGTGCATGGCCCATCCGCCCTTTGTACACGGCTTAGAGGGGAGGTAAGGAAAGGAGGGGAGGGGGATTAAATAAAATGATCTCAGTGGCCAAGAAATGATATAGGAATTACTTATCAAAATACTGGCCTAGGTTTTATCAGCAGCTTAATTTTGTTCAGTACATTCTTGGGGTGATGTTCAGATTAATTGAACTGACAGTTCTCTTTCAAAATTCAGGGAAAGTATTTGCACGGATTTCAGGCCTTATACAAACTTAATTACATGGAACTCCATTTTATCATTCTAATTCCATGTAGCAGAGGTTGTATTTACAAATGAGAAGTCTCTGCCTTTATTCACAGCTTTCCTTAATATATTTATCAAAGCAGGTTCATTTACAAAGTGCTCTATCTGTGGAACACAGGCAGGCAGACATTAACAAAGCTTTTAGGTTTATCAGACTCGCTGCCTGATGAGCTACCCGAGGGTCAATTGATTTTGTGGTTCTGTGATTCATTTTTTTCTCATTTTTCTAGGATCACAATGAGAGACATGCTTGGAGAATTAGCCAGTTTGTCTGCCTTATCTGTCAGGCAATTTTTTTTTTCCCAGGGAAGTCAAGCTACTTAAATTGGCCACAGGAACTGCCGTTATCTGACTTTAATGCACCCTATAGTGTGGATAGCATTTCAATTACACCAGTAACCAAAGCTTAGCCATAGCCCTTTTCATGCCTCGTGCTGTACAGAAAGTGATGTGCCTACCTACAGAGGCAGAAAATTGAGTTGCCTTGCTTCTGTCAGGGTGATTAATGCAGAAATAAACTGCTAACCTGAAAAGAAAGGCAGAAAGAAAGGATAGACAATACAGACTTGAATTCACTTTAATTTTCTTCTATGATTGGAACTATGTACATTGAAATATATCCTTTGGACCAAAAAACTTGGAATAAAGGTTATAATCTCAAGGCGGCTGTGTATGCAATTATACATTGATGTGAGTTTCATAGTGTAAATATATGTAATACAAGTAAACATATATATTCTCAGTCATGTTCCTAGCACAGCTATCAGTGGTTAGAAAAAATAAAATAAATAGATTGCATTTTAACAGTAGGAGGCTATTTACCCTGTGCATTATTTGTTAGCATACTGATTTCCAAACTGACATATTACAAATACAGTGACCCCTAATGCAATTAAAAATACTTTAAAAGCATTGCTTTTAAAAATTTTGGGTACACGATCGGAGTTTATGATGGGAATTTTTAAGATAAAGGAAATGTTTCTATTGATGCTTGGCTCTGACCTGTACTAATTTTCTCTTTTGCAAATGTTGCTGCATGTCACCCCCTCCTTGTGTTACTTTTATATAATCATTACATTGGAAGAGTGAAGAATCTTTAGTGTTTGTCATGCTGTATCCAAAGACCAGCATTTTTCAGACATCTGGCTGAAACCTGGGAAAACACCTTCTCTCTCTCAATCCCTCTGAGCCCCAGGCATATGCAGGGAGTTCAGCTGGTGCCGTGTTTTAGGTCTCTTCTGTATTATCTGAGCTGCCTTTGGCACAGCACGCCAAGGGTGAGGATATGACAGGCTGTCACACGGCATCCTCCCTGTAGCATGGTGTAAGCATTGGCACCTCCATGTCTCTACAAAATAATGCCATCTTCCTAATTTTCACACTTCTTTCTGAAAAATTCTGTAATCCTGCCCTCAGGTTCCATTCATACTTAGCAGCCAGTGTAACTTTAATAATAAGGTGTGGCCCATGAGCATGGAGAACAGAAACCTCGAAAAGATTACCAAGAATTAAGATGGGAATTCGCTTTCTGGGGAGTTCAAAAAGAAATGTAAAGAACACAGAACACATCTTAATTTAGTACCTTTCGAATCTATCCAGGACTTTCGCAAAGCCAGCTCCAGGGGGGAGAAATCCACCCAACACGGTTTCAGAAGAACTCATACTCAGGTCTTGAGTGTGAAGTCACAGTGAACGGTGATAAGAGTGAACCGAACCGTCTGTGCCCCTCCAGGTTGGGGGAGCTGCCACTCACACAGTATGGGCACCAGGTTTAGTAGCCCACACCTGTAATCCCAGCTATTATAGTAGGGAGGGGACAGCTTGAAAGTTTGAGGGAAGTCCCTGAACAATTTAGAGGCCCAGCCTCATAATAAATAAGAAGGGCTGGGAATGTAGCTCAAAACTCCCCAGGTTTAATATGCAAAGCCAAAAAGTAAAACAAAACAAAAATTTAAGAAATTTTGCTCATCAAAGAATATGGCTGAATCCTCAAACCTCCTTCAGTCAGTTATATTTAAAAATTAATACACACTTCTCTGGCTGTAGCCAGCTTAGCCTTCCAGGCTGCAAGGTAAGTGACCAAAGAATCAGAGTAGCATAGAAAGCCTAAGGAGAAGAGAGCCATGGAGCCTGGTCATTCCACTTCTGCTTCTCACTCATCTCTTAAAGAAGAAAGCCACGCAAGGCTATGGCAGTTAAGCAGCTCTATAAGATAACATCCATCATAATAAGCAGCAGAACATGGATCCATGCATTTGATGAAAACAATAAGCAGTAAAAATAGGCCTGTTATGATTAGTCACTAATTGTGAACTTTAAAGCAAATAAACCAAAAGGAAGTTTAGGAAATAATTAAGAGAATTAAAGAAGTGTTGCATCATTGCAGGTAAACTAGAGACCATCCTGTTGGGCTATGCCCGTGTATTTGCAGCAGGCAGCAAGCAAAACCTAGTGGTATGGCCAAATTACATGTGATTCGGGGAAAGCCGTGGTGCTTGTGGCATAAAGGCCAATGAAATCTTTTTTTTTTTTTTTTCCCCCATTTCAGTATTAGGAATTGCACCCAGAGTTTTCGCACTGTGTTATATTTTGATTTTGAGACAGGGTCTTGATAAGTTGCTGAGCTGCCCTCACTGGGCTTGAGCTCTGCCACACTCCTGCCTCAGCCTCCTGAGCACTGGTGTTACAGATGCACACCACCACACCCACCTAGTCTTTTTCTCAGACAGTAACTAGCTCTTCAGTGGGTGTTCTTCACTGCTCAAGCTATTACAAGTGGAAAGATGAGCCTTCTGCACTAAGTGAGGGCCAGCCCATCAGCTGTAAAAGAACCGAAGTGCTCCTATTAGGCAGAAAAGGGTAGCAGAGAAGAGACGCTGCTGGGCCTGAGTTGCCTCCTCACCCCAGACAAGAGACCTGGGTTATTGTGGATGAATGGTGATAGAAGGTCTGAAGGCAGTGTCAGAGGGTCAGCACTCAGGCTCAGGAATCAGGCCTCACAGGTTAGAACAGGGGCCCCCGTGTGACTGATCATGCTTCACAGTTGGCAAGTTACTTACCCCCCTTTAGCCTCGGTTTTCTCATATGCAAAATGGGATAATAATCACATACATCTCATATAACTGGAAGACCTCAAGCAATTCTGTAGGTAGTGAATGTTGTTAAAATAATTAAAAATAAATAATCAGAAGGGGTAATGGCACACACCTGTAATCCCAGGTGGGATTGAACCCACCTGAACTCAGGCGTAAACTTGAACTCAGCATGGGCTACATAGCAAGTTTAAGGCTAGATTGGAACATATAGCAAGACCCTATCCCAAAGTAAATAGTCAACCAGATGTAAAAATGAGAGACATGAGTCCATACAAAAACATAAAGATGTTATGAATTAGCTTATAGATGGAATGAAGTTGGAGGACACATATAATAAAAGAAGAATTCTTTAGGGCAGGGCTGGTGCAGCATGTGGTGCCAGGGATTGAACTGCGGTCCCTGCGGCCATCTAAGCTTTCCTAAGCAGGTGCTTTGAGACCGATGAGCCATCCTGCCAGCCCAAAAGAAGAATTTTCGATGAAAATGATTTACTATGTTTAACTGCTATGTTAAATAGGCATAAGTTTTTGCAGTTTCTTGTATGATTTTTACTTTATTTAGTCTTTTTGAGATAAGGTCTCACTCTGTAGTTCTGGCTAACTTTGAACTCACTTTATAGCCTAGGCTGACCTTGAACTCTCAGCAGTCCTCCTACCTCAGAGTCCTGAGTGCTGGCACCACAGGCATGCGTCACCATGCTTGGCGTGTCTAATTTTTTAAAGGTTTTTTGATGCCATTAGGGAGGGCTAGGAGAAGAGTAGCTTCAAAATCATGCAGGGTAGATGGTTTAAAGGAAAGTTTATAGAGTATTAACTCTCTGGTGTTTTCTCAGGAAATCATGCTTACTTTCATGACAAAGACAAAAAAAAAATTCTTTTAATGAGAAAGTTACTACATGAGTAATTTGTTGAAATAAATTCATATATCTCTGACAGTAGCACTCACTGAGTTGTGGAAAATCTTCACTTTCTCAATTAGAATCCCTTGAGCTAAAACTGCTGTAGGAACAGTAAGACATTTCCATGTGCTCAGGTACTTTTCTCAGTGCTCTATAAGAATTGTCAGATCAATTGTAAAGTTCCCACTGACAAATTATTTTAAAAGGAAGAAGTCTTTTATATTCAAAAATGCATATCACTGAAGTAGGTATAACCAATTTGTATACTAGAAAAAGCCACAAGGGTGACCTATTGCCAGAATACATGCATAGTGTATTAGGAATAGGGATATTTTCCCTCCCCCCCCCCTTTTTATTTTAGTGCTGGGGATGGAACGAGGGTCTCCTGCATGCTAGACAAACCCTCTCCTATTGAGATGCATGTCCAGCCCAGGATTTATTTCTTGATTGAAGGCTTTTTCCACGCCTCTGTCTTCATTACTCTTATTATTGAAGCAAAATACTTGATATTCAGATTTAAGGGAGAATAGGTTTATTTTTGGGTTTTTTTTTTTTTTTGTCTTCTTGAGACAGGGTCTCACTATGCAGTTCAGGCTGGCCTTGAGCTCACTTTTGTAGTCCAGGTTGGTCCCAAACTCACACTGATCCTCTTGCCTCGGCCTCCCAAGTGCTGGGATTACAGGTGTGTGCCACCACGCCCGGCTAGGGAATAGGTTTATTTTGGCTCACAGTTTGTAGCAGTTTCATCCCTAATCAGCTGGCTCCGTGGCTGAAGCACATCACACAACAGGCAGGAGACAGCAGCAGCAGCAACTGTCACTCTTTCTTTTTTTTTTTTTTTAGAATTTTTTTTCTTGTTTCAGAACTTGTGTTTGTTTATTTATTTTTATGGCCGGCTCAGCCTGCCCTGAGGGCAGGGCTGGTGCAGCATGTGGTGCTGGGGATTGAACTGCAGTCTCTGCAGCCACCTAAGCTTTCCTAAGCAGGTGCTTTACACCACTGAGCCATCCTGCCCGGCCCCTGTCACCTTCTTTCTTTTCTTTAATTCCATCAAAGTTGCCTGACCAGGGAGCCTTGATTCACAGCATCACACTCTGTCAGTATCACACCCTATATCCAGCCACTTCCAAAAAGCCTCACATGTGACTCCATGAGGCTTTGAGAGGATGTCCAGGTACCAGCCATAGCAGCCCCAAAACAAAAAAGCATAAAATTTAAATTTCAGGGAACTTTGCAGCTGAAGGTGGTTTAGAGAATTCCTTCATATAACAGATTCAGTGACCTTGCACAAACTGTCAAACTGAGGTTAATATCTGCATCCAGCTTGCTCCACCTTCTGGCAAAATGGTCTGAGAAGAAAGCACCTTTCTAGGTACAACAGCTTTCAATAACCAACACCCAGTTTGAACAACTTCAAATGGAGAGTGACAGTTTTGCTTTAGCTACTTCAAGGTTGGTCCTGTCAACAAGTTTTCTAAAATGCACTGTAAGAGCTTGTTCAGTCAGGACTGGAGAGCTATGCTGAGATAGATGATTTTCCTGAGGACTGACTGGTCCCTTTCCAGCCTTCTTCCCTCTCCTTTTGGAAGGCTATCTGCCCAGTGAGCTGGTTTTCTTAGGAGTGAAGTGGAGTGATGTCGAGAAAGAAAGGAGAAATTTGTGTGTGAAAAGGCAATGCAGGTTAAGCTCTCCCAGAGAAATAAAAGGTGGCATTGTTACAACTTGCCAGCACTGATTAAAATAGGGATGGGAACGGGGTAGAGACCTGAGGAAAGTAATCATTTTTCTCAGGAATCCATCAGCCCCCATGGATTTGGATGCACAGATGCTTTGCTTTGCCACTTCCACTTGAAGGGCAACAACGGTGTTCTAGGTGGGTTTCCAGACATAGGGTCACTTGCCTGCCTTATGTCAGCAAGTCTCTAAGCCCAATAGGAAGCCTAATTAGCAGGAGGCAAGGGGAGTGGTGGCATGCAGAAGTCATTTTCAAAGTGCATGTATTGTCACTCCACTGCAAGGAGAGCAGACCCTGGGAAATATGTTGTAATATTAGGACATCAGGGGTAAGCTGGGAATTAAGGAAAATTATTTTGTGGTAAACGTATGGAATAATTGGCCAGTGGTGCAAGAAATTTAAATGAGGTATAGAGACAGCTGGACACTTTGATCTCCAGAGAAAAAAGATTGAAGGATAGATAGAGTGATAAACCAGGGAGGTGGAGCTGAGATAAACCTAAAGGGGAAAAGTCTGCTGGACTAAGCATCCTCTCTCTGCTCAGCACTTGCTGCCAGGGCCACTTGTTAACACTAGCTGCTGCCTTTGGTGATTATTTCTGAGTAACATCTATGCTTCTGAATAAAAATCCATTTGAATCTCCAGTCAGATTTGCCAGGTGCTCCATTCATTGTCAGCGTTTAATGTGCTGAAACTGCCTAGATACTGAGAAAATGAATACCAAAAAGCGTGCTTTTGAACCCTTGTTTGCAGAGCTGGAGGTGAAATGCTTCCCTTTCAGATGGCTGCCTATGCCAGGAAACTCCAAGGTTGGGGAAAGAGGCTGAGATGCCAAGGGTGTGGTTCCACCTAGCCCCACACCGTCTTCTACTACACTGGTATTTTCTTCCTGAGTCACTCATGGGGTGCACGAGCTGGGCTGCCTTGGCGTTCAGCTTTCCAGTCTCCCATCTTCTCTAGACAGGTGGCAGTCACTCCATCTCTATGGTCAGACTCTCATTCCTTGGAGACTCATAATGTTTCTGAGAAGAAAACCAAAAGGAGGTGGTAAGAGAGGTCAAGAGAAGTGAAAGGGAAAACTTACATGATTAATGTTGAGCCAGAGAGGCTGCCCCAAAATTTAAATGCATTTCGTTTTGCCCTGCTACTACAAATGTAACTGGGGGTAGACAGGGCATCGTCACGTGGCATGCCAATTTGGAATAAGACAGAATATTACACATTTTCTCATTTCACACCCTGTAGCAGATTCAGGAAATTCCCACACTGATCTGAACATTGAAGAGATTTCTGCAACCTACGCAGCTGGGCCTCCTAGTCCCTGCCCAGGCAGGTCAGCATTTCCAGATGCCTTCCGTCCTATCGTGATGGGAGGACTATTTCCAGAAATTTAGATTCAGTCCAAATTTGGGCAAGCAGCTAAGACTCAGCAAGAGCCTTTTAAAAGTGGTAAACAAAGGGAGTAGAGGGGGAAATAAAGGAAGGGAAAGCCGGCCTGAGAGGGGGCTCAAAGGGGAGGTTTACTGCAACCCTTTACATTCAATTATAGCAGCTCCTTTGTGCTTCTCCCTTTCTGCTCTGCAAAGAAAAGAATGAAATATGGTTTTCATAGCAAGCTGGCAGCATTATCTCAGGATGCATATTTCTTTGCTGCGTTGGAATGCCAATAAGAGGAGAAAAAAACTTCTTCGTTTAGAGGAAAGTAGAGTGCTATAGAGAAAACACAAAACAACAAAAAGGAATGCAACAAGTTTTTGAAACAGTTCCAGAAAATGCCCCCTTAAGGAAAAGAAAAATATTTAAATGAGAACTTTTGGAAAGATAAAATTTCCCATATTGAACGTCACCATTTCCCAAGAATCTCTTAACTAGGGAATGAGATTTGGCCCAAAATACTGACAGTTTTTGATATTTGAAAATTTTAAGAATCTCTTTCACTGATGAAGACAATAAACTCCAGACAAGTCCTGTGTCAGGCACAGGCTCTACCTACTTCTGCACTTCATTATACCAGTATTTGGAAGAGAGACAAGGTTTGCTCAAATAAGTCCTTTATCCATCTCACTTGGCATGATCTATATGGATTTCTCAAAGTAATACTGAAATAAAAGACTATATTTCAGGGAGTTGCACAATTTTAAAGTAGAATGGTGTTGACTTGGCTATTTGCTTATTTTTCAGTAGAAAAAAATGAAGATAACTTATTGAAAATTTTGCAAATTTTTCTTATAGCAAAAGATGCAGTAAGTATTCCTAGTCCCAGTCACAGATGGATAAAGTAAAAGTTGTATCTTTTTTTTTTTTTAAAGGAAATCTTTATTTCGGGAATGCAGAAAATAGAAAAGGAGCTTGTAAAAGCAGTGTTAAACAGAGCCCCTAAATTAGAAGCTATTAAAAGGGAGGTTAAAAAAATTAGAATGTATGGATACGATGTTATTTATATTCTTTAAATTTTTTACTCTTAAAAATAAGAGTTTTGATGGCTGCAGCTTGATTCTAAACTTTCAGGGCTTTCTACTACAGTGGTGGTTTTTCTTCTTCCTTTTTCAATAAAATTGCTCCCTCATTGCTTCCATTACCTGCACCATTGAGTGCTTTTAAAATTCTGTCCAAAAAATCACTTTCAGAGAAGTAAGCACTTTATGAATAGTCTTTATCCCAGGCCCTCATTCACTTCATTCATTCATTCATGCATTTACTCACTGGAAGACAACCTTCTAAAAATTACTTAATTGAGAATGTGCTTGTTAATGAGTAAATGTAAGTCCTATTAACCTCCTGATCTCGAGGACTTGTTTTGATGTTGCTGCTGCTGTTTTCATTGTGTGGACTTTTCAAGTATGAAAGAGTGAGTATTGGGGAGGTGGTCACTTCAGGAATTCTCCCCAATTTATGACACTCCCCAGTGTATGACATTCCTCTATTGTCTAAACAGGGAGATCATTTTTTTTTTTTTTTTTTTTAATCTGCAGAACTCTTAGAAACTTAGGTAGAAAAATTGAGAGCCTTGAGCATTGTTTCAAAAGTGCTTTCTTCAAGCCTTTTTCCTGCTTCATTGTTTTTATCATAATCATAATAGAAAATCTTGCTTCCGGTTTCATTTTGTGTTGGTGGGCAAATTAGAATCAGAATCATTACTGTAAACTGAACATTTCATAGAAATTCTCAGTTCATGCTAACTCCTCCAGAATGCTTAATTCTGCACTCAGACTGAAACACATGCAAGGTTCTTTCTTTTTCTCTCCTAGGTAAACATTGACAGAGAGGAGACTTCCCCTGTGTCTTTAGATACTGCTTATCTTTTAGATAAGTCCCTGCAGGCTGATGTTTCAGGCTATTTCATGTTGGACCTTTTGGATTCCAAACTTCCTTAAAGCCTTTAGATAAGCAACAAACTTTAACCATAATTACCCCAAGAGTGGATGGAACAGGGAATTAATCCCCAGAGAGCTGGAGTCAAACCTATCTTAAAGCCTATAGGTGAGAAACCTATCTGAATGGTCTAGACTTAGTAATGGTTTAGACTCAGTTCTTGAGGAAGGAATGTGTCTTCCCTGACTAAGCCTGCCTCATGAGAATGCCTCTGGAAGATTCCTTTTTTCCATATTAATAGGTACGTCTCACTCACACAGCTGATCATGAGTATTTACATGCTTTAGTCTATCAGATAGCAATTTCAAGTTGTCATCTACTTTGTGTGTGTGTGTGTGTCTGTGTGTGTGTGTGTCTGTGTGTGTGTGTATCTGTGTGTGTGTGTGTATTTAGGACAGGGTCTACAGGGTCTCATTATGTTGCGATCTTCCTGTTTTCAGCCTTCAGTGCTGGGATTACAGGCATATGCCACCATGCTCAGTCTTAGAGCCCCCCCAAATTGAACCCCAGCTGCCGTGCCCTGCCAAAGAAGGTGCTTTAGTCCACTGAGCTATCTGGCCAGTCCTCAAGTTCCAGTCTACTTTGAACTGAGCTTTTGGATGTAATTTCACTTTAAACTTATGAAATATAGGCCACCCCCCTGCCTTTTAAATCTTGACATTTTGTTTTCTAAAATATAGAAAATTACCTGTTGAGGGGATTCTGACTCCACTCTGAAAGATTAAACCACTCAAAATGTATGTAGTAAAATGCATAGAGGTCAGCAGAGTGGTCATTTGGTTGATCTTTTAAACTGTGGATCTTGATTCTTCTTTTTTAAAAATTTATCTTGATTTTTATTATGCACAGGTGCCAATTCCCTATGACAAATGTCATCATTATGTATATCAAAAGTATGCTAATACAATTAGTTTTGTGGATACAAAAAATTTTGTGGATGAGGTAGGTGTAATCCCAGAACTCTGAGAGGAGGAGGCAAGAAGAGTGCAAGTTTTAGCCATGGGCAACTTAACAACTTAGTAAGAATTTGCCTCAAACTGAAAAAAAATAACAAGCCTAGGAATGTAGTACAGTGCAAAGGCTCTGATTTTCCCCAGTCTGGGAAAAAAAAAAAAAAAAAAGAGAGAGAGAGAGAGAGACATATCTGATTTTTACCATTTTATTTGTCAGCGCAGTTGAAAGGATGCACAGGTATTCTTCATTGCCTGGGCACATTGCCTCTTCCTGGAGATCTAGAGAAAGTAGCACAGTGGAAACTGGCTCCAGCTGCCTCATTTCCCATGTCACTAGAAGACAGGTTAGATAGGATTCTAAATGCTGCCTGCACCACGACTTACTAAATCCTGATGGCCTTGGACCCGTGTGACTCAGAGTGTCTGAGAAATATGAAGGTCTCCTGTTGTCCTGCTATGTTCCCACGGATCCTGTGCCTTGGCGTTTGCATTTGATCAGATGTAGTGTATGGAAGAATGGGAAAGAGAAAAGGAAAACTACCTAACAGGGCAATTAAAGTTATACACCCTAACTCTCCTAGTAATTTTTTCATAATGAAATTAATAAAGCAAGTCAGTAAACAGGAAACAAGTGATGTATAAAATAAATAGCACCAAAGGGAACATAATAGGTTACTTATTAAAATCCATAGACAGATTATATGACCCCCTCGGGTCCAGGGGCCAGAGGTCACATGACTTTGTCTGCCCTTCCTAAAGGAAGCACCCAGTGTACTTTGTCAGCTTACTGGTTTCTGACATTAAATAAGCTTCAGGTATGATTTATTGAGTAGCCTTTTGACAGGATCAAGAAACTGAAATCTTCTAGTCCTGGCTACGCCTTGGCTCTATTTTCATTACCTTCTCCAAGTATTACATTTAGTCAACCGAGTTATGTGTAGTTCTGGGAGAATCTTTCCTGCTCCCAGAAATCATTGTTCCACTCATAATAAAATTATGCCAGCAGTTTGCCACAAGAGAAACAATGGAGTTCACTAAATTATTGCCATGTGTTTTGCACTAAAGATAAAGTGATACCAATTAAAAAAACAACCATCCCTGGATTCTGCTTTTTAATGGTGTGCAAGGAGGAACAAGACTGGCTCACAAGGGAGATCCTGTCTCCCTTCTCATTACAAATTTCATTTTCCTTAATTAGAAAGTGGTGCGTATGGAGTGTGAGCAAGGGGCTTAAGAGAAGAAAGACTGAAACCAAGCTGAGCGCTAAATAATATGTCAGAAAATGACAACTTACCTCCCAAAAGACTGTTTCATTTGAAAGATTCCTTAGGTTCCATCAGGCTCAAGTAGGTTTTTCCAGAAATGGGACCATAACCCACAGACTGAACAATGTCCGGGTTCCAAAACTTGGCAGGTCAGTCTGGGCCATGCTGTGTTCCGTGATGATGACAAATGCACACTGTGGAGCTCTCTTGTGGGGACCATTTTCAGAATTCTGTGTCCCTAGGGATTTAAGCATTAGTTATGATATAAGGCTGTCACAGTTTTAGGTTTATTAGCAGGAACTAATATCCTGCTGTCTTAATTCATCTCGTACTATATTAATTAAAGAATTGCCAATAATTTGGTCTCAGAAGGGAAGTTTGCCTATCCTTACCCTAAATAAATAATGCTTGCCCATTTACTATCAGTTTGATTATGGAGTAAATTCAGAATTTTAGACATCAGGCATAAGTCAAGTCCATTACAGCAGAACATCTTCAGACACTAAAAGTGCTTCCAGCCCTAAGCAGCAGTTCACTAATATTGAGTAACATTTTTATTGATAGCATTTTACTTAGCAATTGTGAGTAGCTCCTTGTAGAATTTTATACCTAATTGTTCTGCTCTGAGGGCTAACAAGTAGAATTTCTTGACTACACTGGCATGGAATGGAGATGATATGAGTTTCCCAGTAAGGCCAGGAATTGCTAACAAAGAACAAAATGACAAGTACCACCAGGGCTAGGCCTTCTTAGACATGCCTCCATAACATGTATGCAACACTTGAAAATTGAATAAAATGGATTCAAAGGAACACAAGTCCTGCAGACATCCTAACAGACTAGAATTAAATTGTGTTTTGTAAGTTGATCTTTGTCTATGTCTACAAATTAATTGGTCGTCTGAAATAATTTCTGGATTGCTTAGGATTTTTTTTTTTTCTGCCTCTTAATTGATAAAGAGATTATTCAAAAGTATAGGGCTTAGCTCCTCATAGATAATTGTAACATTTTGTTGAATTCAAATGAGCTCGAAAAAAGTCTGGTGGAGAAAAGATACTTGAAATGTACATTGAGGGAAGAGAGTGACTGAGCAGGCAATTTCTTGCAAGAGATTAGATTTTGAGTTACTTTTGAATTAGAGGAAGGAACTGTTTCTAGCAGTCAGATAGCCGTATGAGAGCTTATGAAAGAAGGGAAATTGAGTAAAAGGATCTGGGAGGAAACCAGCTTTCCCTGTCTAGAGGTAAAAGAAATGTACTAGGAGTTGGTGGTGTGCAGCAAGAGGCAGACACCCCAGCCCAGCTGTGGGGCATGGTAGGGTGCAGAGGGAGGATGAGTCTGAAGGGTGCTGGAAGGTGCTTTGTTAAAAGGAAAGGGCTGTGGCACCAGGTCCCAGCTTGGGTCTAATTCCAGCTCAGACAGTTTAAGTGATCTTGGACAATTTCGCCTTTCTCAGTTATCTATTTCCTTCATCCATTAAAGAATGGTCCTTTCTATCCTTAAAATTCTATTACTTTATGATTCTAAGCCTGTGAACTGAAAAAAAAATCTAGTCAAAGTAAGAGAGATGACAAATGATTTTAACCATTGTATCTTGAATTGATGAGAAGAGGATATGACGAGACCAGTTGTGGTCGACTATAGATGACTTAAACAAAACCTGAATCAGCGCTGTTAAAACGAATAAAAAGGAAGCAATTTTTATCTCTATTGTGAAAAACCATGGCAGAATTTGGTGACTAGTTCAGCACAGGGTAAGAATAGAAGAAAGAGCTCTGTGCTTTGGGGAGCAAGAGGTTGGGGATTCTTTCCACAGTGACAATGGATTTGGCGGAGCCTGATGGTTTCTCTGGAAGATGATTTTATGTATACAACAGATAGCATAAAATAGCAATGAGCCCTGCAGGGGAAGAGGTCAGGATAACAGGAAGCACTGTGGGTTGTGCAGGGACTAGCCGAGGGTCTGAAGGTACAGATGTTATTCAAACCCTAGGCACAAATGAACTTGTTCAGAAGAAAAGGAGACCTTAGGGACAGAGGAGACAGGGATTGCTCAGAGGCCTAGGAGGAGTCTGCACTGGTCAGTGCTCTGTAAAGGGCCCAGAGACTGTATCAGAACACAGGCCTGAAGGAGCTTCCCCAGGCAGAAAGTTGTGAGATATGTTCTCAATACTCAGCTTACAATATCGAGCTGGAAAGACCAAGTAGTGTATGGGGAAAAATAATTGTACATTTATGTAAAGACAGCATTCTTCATAAAAAATGAAATAGTACAAATAAATTTGTCTTCTTCCAAGTATAGACAGGATCATAAAAGGGTAAAATGTGTATACCGTGAACATTTTTACTTAAATAGACACCATCAGTTTTCCAGCTGTTTGAGTTAAAAATCATGTAAGGGTTTGGAATTACATCATCCATTTTTGTTTTGTTTCTCTGTACAACATTCCTTGGCATCCTGCTCCCTGACCAAAACCAAAGAAACACTTCCTACTGGTCATTGTGGAGCCGGCTGTGGAGGGCACACTTCTCTATGTGACCACTCATGTGCTTGGGGCTTCTCACTTACATAGCCATTTATAAAGTTTTTTAAAGAATTTTTTATTTTTATTTATTTTTTTCTTGTTTCAGAACCTTTATTTGTTTATTCACTCATTTTTATGGCCGGCTCAGCCCACCCCGAGGGCAGGGCTGGTGCAGCATGTGGTGCCGGGGGATCGAACCGCGGTCCCTGCAGCCGCCCAAGCTTTCCCAAACAGGCACTTTAGACCACTGAGCCATCCCACCGGGCCCCCATTTATAAATTTTTAAAAGAGAGAGCTAGAGAAAAATGAACCACTGTCTATGACAAGTGTATCTCATTGAGCTCTTATGTGGAGCCTGTGCCCAGCACCTTATTTAGATGGCTTTGACAAGTTCTCTAAAATCCCTTTATTCAAGGGAAACATCCATCCCCAAAAAGGAAAAAGAAACTCACACTAGGTTGGAATTGCATGAGAGTTTCACACACACACACACACACACACACACACACACACACACACACACTGAACTTAGTCATTGAGATGACCAAACCAAATGATTTCTTGAGACCTTTTGTCAAAGCTGTTTAAGCTGACCGTAGATATAGATATTTTTGGAAGCTGTTGCCTATTTTGTCCATTTACAACTACACAACAAGAGGAATAAAGTTGGGAATCCACAGGTAGTTCCACCTGTGCTATCTAAATCAGTGACGCATTTGTGGCATGTTCCAACACCACATGTAACCTTAAAATTCAATTTAGTCAAGTCTTTTCCTGCTTCCCACACCCTCAAGGTTGACTTTTGCTTGGAAGCTGTCTGGTCTTCAAAGTCAGCTTTGTGCTGAGGGACTTGTTTCCAAAGGTTCCTTGTTATAGGTTATTTGTTCATGGATTATATTGGCATGCTACTATTTCAAAGCAGATCTCAATCAAGAATCCTCTTTAAGCATATTTATAGTCATCCTTTATTGGACACTAATTACACAGATGAGCCTAGAGTCCCAAATAAATCTGCCTTTCAGTGAGTTTGAATTTGTTCTGAAATAATAACCTTTTCCCCATAAATGCGGTGATTTGTTGCCTATTCCACCTTGGCTGTATTTGGAGTAATACATGAAAAATGTTGTAATTCTTTTCAGAAAACTGGGCATTCATAATAGGAACACTGTAATGGCGTGTACCATTTATAATAATGTTATTTTGTGACTCTTAAATCTTTATTTAAAGGGGAATATTAAATATAATATTAAACAATAAATACAATTAAAATTATCATAAAGCCAAACTTAGAGGTCATCCTTCACATGGTTCTTAGAAAGCATAACTGCCAAGATATAGCTGTGCTTACTTTTTGGTCCAATCCTGCTCAGATAAGGATACATCCTTGTTACCCTTCCATTGCAAACCTAAATGAAGAAAAGTTTGCTCTATCAAAATACTCAGGTTCACTCCCCTGGGGCACCAGCTATGATTCATGTTCTGTCCATGATGCCTGGTACAAAGTAAGCACTTGCCGCATACCTGTTGAGTGATCACAGATTTGGTGTCTGTGCCAAATGATGTGTCTCAAGAGTCCTCTCTGAGCAGCCAGAAGTGTCTGGTAGGGCATCATGTAGAGGTACCGTGAAATTGAAATATAAAATGACATTCCTCTCACTACTGAATAGGTGCTGGTAGGGCAAAGCTCTTGCACTAAATACTGAGTACTTTAAAGGAAATAAGTCTTAAGTGAATAAGGCCCAATAGGTAAGCGTCTTAGTCACTCTCCTGACTGTTGAGACACAATGTCTGGCACCCACAATTTAAAGGATGTGAGATTTGTTTTGGATCATGTTTTCAGTCCATTGTCATCTGGCTCCAAGAAGGAAACTGCCAGGAGGGAGGATCTGGTGCAGGGAACTGCTCAGAGCATGGCGAGCAGGAAGCACAAGAGAAGGGAGGGGCCAGGGCAGGACACACTCTCCCAGGGCATGGACCCCACCACTTAGCAGCTGAATTTCTGATTCACTTACAAAATTCACTATTGATGAGTCCACCAGTGAGTTCAGCACCGCAGGTTCACACAGTAATAGTAAGCTGAACTAAAGCTAATACTCAGTTTCCTAAAGTTAGTGAGGTCCAGAGAAGGGCAAAGATTTTCTGAGAACAGCCCAAGGAGAAGGAAAGCCCCACACTGGACAAAGCAATTCCTGCATCTAGAACTATTTTCACTAAACCTTGGTTTTAAGAAAAAATAAAACTATTTAGATTGTTACGTTACTGTGTTTATGAATGATATGAAATAATACTTAGTAAGTACAAATGTTTATATCATATTTTATTTTATTTTTAATTTTTTAAATTTTATTTATTTTCTTGTTTCAGAACTTTTGTTTATTTATTTATTTTTTTGGCTGGCTCAACCTGCCCTCAGGGCAGGGCTGGCGCAGCATGTCGGGGATCGAACAGTAGTCCCTGCAGCCACCTAAGCTTTCCTAAGCAGGCACTTTAGACCACTGAGCTATCCTGCTGGGCCCCTATATCATATTTTAAGTAAACTTTATCAAGTGAAATATTAATCCTCTCAAATTTATATATGTAATTTTTTTAAAAAAACATGAGATATTTAAAGAACTTTTAAGAATTTTGAAAACTTCACTTCAGATTTGGATTTGGCCTGAATTAAAACCTATGGTATGCAGTGGGGGACTGATTAAAAACTTAGGGTATGTACTTAAATTATTTAATGAAGAGTACTGGATTTTTGTGCTCTGAGAAAAGATGATACTAACTGAAACAAAGCTAACATTAAAAACTTAACAGCCAGCTAAAAGTGGGAGCCACTACCATATTGAACGTGACCTTGGACTGTAACCAATTATGAGGAGCCAGGGCAGCCAGTGAACAAAGCAATTACAATGGGAGTCAAACTATTAAGGAGCCAAGGGTTCAGCAGCTTTATGTCCCTGCCAAGGTAGCCCTAGAACCTAGATAATAGGAACTGAATAATATTAACACCCCCATGCCAGTTTAAAGCAACTCACAGTATAGTTGAATCCAAGCTGATTTTTCAGCTTGACTGTGGGAGTGGTTATTTTATTTTTATATGTACTTTTATAAACATTTAAAATGAAATAACCAGTAGTATAAAACTGCAAGTGATTTAGCTGACTATGAACTTGCAACCAAATACACTTAGGAGATTTTTTCTCTCTCTCTCTTTAGCTCTCAGGTAAATTTCACTGCATGACAGCCTTTCGTGCTAAGCAAATCTCATACAAGAGATGAAAAAGCAGGAAGCATACAAACACCACAGTCAGTACAATTTCTTGTTTATAAAAAAAAAAACAACAAGGAACATAAGCTAAGTGGAAAGGTGCTGGTTGAAACACACTTTAAATGCCTTCCAGATAAAACCATCAGGGGCCAGAAGGCAGAAGGCAAATTCGAGAGACTGGTGCACCAAGGGAAGAGGCTGATGAATTGCTGTGTGCACATTTTAATTAAACTATCATCTTGAGATTTTTTTGTGTATTGATTTGCACAGTACTTAAAAAAGCTTCTTTCCTCTCTACCTCCCTCCTTTGAATGTTAAAGCTTCTTGCCTTCAGCTTGACTCTCTAAACAGGAATTACTCATCTTTGGAATTGTTATGGAGGGAGAAAAAGGAAAAGAAAAAAAAAAAAGCCACAAATGGGTGGACATGTTCTCTTCTCCTTTTCAATATGTTTAAATTTCAACTGTTCATATAATTATGCTGGCATGTATTTCTTCCTGGCTCTAGTGATGCAGAAAAATTTTAAACATGAGAAATTGGACAACTCTAATGTGGTGTAAAATCTACTTACGCATTGTATTTCTTTCAATATTCGTTACCAATAGTATATACATTGTTAGAATTAAAAGGAAATGTTAGCTTTATGCCCTGATGCATTTATGTGTTGCATATGGCTGCCAAATATTTTATTAATGTTGAAAAGAGGAAGTCTGAGAAAATAATAGAAATGTTAGAAATAAGGTTGGCTGTAGGCAGAAGCGATGGTTGCAAACATTTAATGACAATCACCACTTACATGACACCAGTTCTAAGAGTACTTAACCAACAGTAATCAGCTTCTGCAAACCCTCATGAGTCAGTTACTTTTAGCTCTTTTGCATGGTGGAGTACACAGAGACAAAAATTGAGATGATTTACTCCAAGAGGCTTCTGGAAAATCAGAACAATAGTCAAAGCCTTAGGACCCTCGGCCCCCATGCCAAAATGTGAAATGCCATCTTCCTAGGCTATAGATTTCCTCAGCATATTTTCTGAATAAACTGAAGATTATGGTCTCCAGATTCCTTTGTTCTTCTTTACATCCAGCCACTGTCATTTGCAATTTGCACACCACACACACACACACACACACACACACACACACACACACACTTAACAAATGAAAAGAATTATGGATCAGGATCATTTTAAAGGATTATCTCTTTCTGAGATACCAGCTTCAAAACTTTGTCTTTGTTAGTCTTGTAAAAATAACAAGTTGGTGAGGTAGAGGAGATGAAGAATTGTATAATGTAGATGTAACCGGCCTTTGGTGGTCTCTCTCTATGTCTGTCTGTCTCTCTGTCTCTGTTTCTATACGTCTGTCTCTGTGTCTCTTTATGTCTGTCTCTGCCCTGTGTCTCTCTTTCTCTCCTCCCTGCCCCTACTCTCTCCCTTCTCTTCCTCTTCCTCCTTTCTCTTGGGACTTGTCCTTGTCAGTACTGGCCTTGACCACCTTTAAGAGGTCATTTTCTAGACCACAAGCTCTGTACAAGATGGAGCTGCTTTGGCACTGGGTAGCATTCCTATCTAGTTGAGACTTAGCTCCAGCTGCCGCCTGCCTTCCAGAACCAGAGCCACAACTTCACTCTAGAGCAGGAAGAGCTGTCCTGACTTTCTCAGAGCAGCATCCTCATTCCGGTTCCTGGATGGCACATGTGAGTAGTGTCAGGGAAGGGAGTTTAAGGTGGCTTCCGTTTCCTGTCGAAAACAATGTTGCCTCTGTGAGAGAGTTCACAGTTTCAGAATTCTCATTCTTTCATTACATTTTTTCTTGCTAAGGTCTGATGCTATTTCATTTTATTTTATCTTTGGCTATTTGAGACAGGGTCTTCCTATGTAGTTCAGACTGGCTCCGAATTCACTATATAGCCCAGGCTGGTCTTGAATCTACAGGCATCCTATTGCCTCAGCCTCCTGAGTGCTAGGATTACAGGTATGCACCACCTCACCCAGCTAAGGTATGATCTTTAAAAGGACAAGATCTTCCAAACTTGAAGAAATTTCTCCCTAGCAATAGAGACAAAAATGAATTTGTTTTCTTCACTTTGTCTACTAAGCCACTTTCAGTCCATACTCGAGAGTTTTCTTCATTTAGTATCAAGCTTTCATGTACTAGTTTTGAACCTCTCTGCTGTGTCATACATTTCTCTGAGAATGTAATGAAAGTCATAAACCCTAGAGAAATGTGACTGTGTTCACACACACACACACACACACACACACACAAACACATAGAGTCTTCCTACTCTTCATGGGCCCTCTAAAGACCACACCCAAGAACAAATGCAGAGAAACAAACAACAACAGCAGTATCACCAAAGAAACTTCATCCTCTAACGAGTTTGGTGGAAATATGTTAACTAACCTTAAAAAAAAAAAAAAAAAGACCAAAATCACTGTTCCTCCTTTTGTTGGTGGTTGAATTTTAAATTAATTGAGGTTTTTTTTAAAATGGCAACAGATGGTTCTCATTTTATTAGATTTCAAATTCCTAACAGTGATGAGCCATACCTTTTGGCTTGTTCTGAATGTGATAGTCAAGGCCCTGAGGCAGGCCTCAACACAGGGACACAGAGCACGTGGCAGCTTGGAGCCTGGTGCCCTCAGGTCCTACCACCCGGCTCTCAGCAGTGCCCCCCATAATACCAGTACGAATGTGCTGGTACACCAAAACGGCACCTCCCAGCAATGCATCAGCTACAGCAAATGCTATTGCAGCTATTAGCCATTACATCTGCTTTGGTTCTAATTATTCTCTTCAGAAGAGCAACTTTTTTCCTATTATCTACATCTGTATGTTAAAAAATATATAGTGTATGTCTGAATAGCCATTAGACTTAAAGGATTATCACCATTCACATACACTTTTCTTCTTTGGTGAGCTGTATGCTAATAAGGATCTTGTACCCTGTCTCCTAAGGTGATTTGTGAACACCTTAGCACCCTGCTTTGTGAAATGTCTGATTATCTGTATATCTGTCTATTAATTTGTTTATCTGTCCACCTATCTATAGAAATTTTAAACAGTGTAATAACTTTAAGCACAGTGACACTAATGTAGTATTAGATTAAAAGAATGTTACTTTATATGGGTGTAAATGTAATTTAGAGGCACTTAGAGGAAGCTCTATACTTAGCATGATTCTTGGCCTCAGAAGACAGGTTGATCCCACTCATTTTGGGGTTGCTAATTTGCCATTAATTAGGAAGATTGATTCTGTCTTGTGATGCATAGGCCCAACCTCAAACGCATTTTTCTGCTTTCTGGGGCACATTCCTACTTGTCATTGTCTTTGCAAATGTGTGACTGAATGTCGCCAGGCCTTACAGGATGGAAGTCTTCTCTAGCTTCTAGAAAGCAAGTATCAACATTTTTCTCAATTGTATTTATATGATAAAGCTCAGGCAGGTATTATTCTAAACAAACTTCTGCTTTGTTCTACTTCATATTTTTTATGTACAGCCCAAAAGCTCTATCCTTATTTGAATATTTAGTGGAAAAAATGCTTGTTTTAAAGAACAAAAACCCTTTGTTCTATGTTTTTGAAGCAGGCACTAGCTACAGATGCAGAGCAACCAGCAAGGTTGCAGTCTTTTGTAGAAGGCAGCATTTATTTTCAAGTGTGAGCCATTTGTTTATCTTCCTCAGGATTCATTCATTGCATTTGCTATTTGCCTTTTCTCCTTCTCTCTTGGCTGATGACAGATTTTAATCATCTGACTGTCCTCCATGACAATTACTTTAACTAAGATGAGTTATATTCCCTTTATTGGAATGAAGTAGGGAAATCTATCAAAACTAGTGAAAGGAAAATTCCTAGAAATGTTTTTAAACGTGGTCATTAAGAGCAAGCTCAACTAATACAGAAAAAAATTGGCAAACCGGAGAGTGCGAAGGGAAGCATTTACCCACTGCACCTTTGACGCCCAGCATTGCCAGGCTAGCTCAGGCAACTTTTTTGAACCACATCATTTATTTAAGATTAGTGAAAGTAATTTCAGGGCTGGGGAGATAGCTCAGCAGAATAATCACTTGCCTGGCAAAAACAAGGATCTGAGTTCAATCCCTAGTTCCACAAAAAAAAAAAAAAGTAATTTCAAACAAGGATCTGATTTCAGTTATATGGTTTACATGCTATATAGTGTGACAGATAAAAATGCCCATGTTTATACTTAAAGGAAGGTGTACATATGTGTATATATGTTGAGTATAGGTGAAACTGTGTAACTATTTACAGTTAAAGTCAGTAACCTCATCCATGAAACTTCTATATCTTTCATCTTTCTTAACAACCTTACTACTTTGGCAAGTCTTTCATAATGTCTTCTTATGACTGTGAGGAATAAGTTGAAAATTATTTTGATTAGCTACTTCTAAGTATGTGAATACAACCTCAGAACAAAATAAAAGGACATGAGCATGGGAAATAAGGAATAATATAAGAATATTCCCTTTCCTTCTTTTGTCAACTGTTTTTCTAGAGCTAAAAATCAAACCAGGGCCTTGCATATCCTGGGTAGGTGTTCTACAACTGGGAGGTAGCCCCCATACCCAAAATGAGGGTCTCTGAACATATATACTTGCAAAATCACCAACATAACTAGCAGGTTCATATACTTCTTTATTTTTTAATATTTATTTATTTATTTGGCACATGGTCTCAGTACCTACTCAGATTCATGGTGATCCTCCTGTCTCAGCCTCTCTAGTGCTGGGATTACAGGATTGCACCACCACATTGGTTTCAGTGGCTGGCACGACATGCAGTACTGGACATCAAACTGGGGTCCTTGTGCTTGCCAGGCAGGTGTTTAGACCACAGAGCTATCTCCCCAGCTCTGGGCTCATATACTTAATGCAGAGACTTTGGTTGCGCTTGTCCTGATGGCTGGGAACCTTACCAGCCTTCATAGCATCTCCCTCTTTCCGTGGAGTTTCTTTAATACTTTTGTAGTTCCTTTTTATTTCTGGACATCTTTAAATGTTTTACATAGCAATTTCTTATACAGTTAACTCTACTTATCTCTGTACCTTATTGTCTGTAGATAAAATTTAAGCCTCAGCTGGCTTTTTCCTGCCAGCTAGTATTCTGCTGAGTTGTCACCTGTCATTAATTCGTCTGTGTTCAGTAAATTTAAACTGACCCTAATGTAAAATATGATTCAGGAATTAGATTTGCTGCTTCTAAAACTGCCTATTCAGTCTGTCCACAAATGTTTATTGAGCACCTGCCACTGTCCAAATATGTATCAGGATGCCAGGAAGTAGGGTAGATACAGTCTGTTCCAGAGTCAGATGAATCAGCCCCTCTGAAATGGAAATGACAAAAGTACAAAGTTATTCCATCCGTTTGTTTAATATTTAGAATCTAGGGACCAGCAAGATAGCTCTGCAGACTAAAGCACTTGCTTAGCAAGTTCAAGCAAGCACAGGGACTACAGTTCAATCTCTGGCACTATATGCCACACCAGGCCAGCCTTCAGGGCAGGCTGAGCCAACTGGAGTCTGGGGCATGGTGGTGTACATCTGTAATTCCAGCACTGGAGAGGATGAGAATAGGAGGATTACTGAGTCTGAGTTGTGTAGTGAACACTGTAACAACCAAATACATTGTTTAAAAAAATTTTACAGTGTAGTTTCCTTGAGCATCAAGGACTCAAGAGGCTCAAACACATCCACCAAAATCTGCATAATACTGTTCTCTAAATTTTATCTCGAAATACTGGAAAAACTATTGTATGTGGTTAGGGAGGAAAGTAATCAAAAATGAGGGGAAGAGTTGCATGCAGTGGGAAGTTCCTTGCCTCCCTGGTCAGAGCTGCTTGTCCCAGCCAGAGCTGGCATTTCCTGCTCTTGGGAAGGGAATCCTTGTGTCTCTTGCTGGTTCCTCCACTTCTCCCCTTCCCTTTGAGTCACTGCAGTTCGTCCTGCTGGTAAGAAGAATGAGACTGGTATCTATGAAGTGTCCTTAAGTTAAGAGACTCCCTTATCTCCTTTCTTACATGAACAGTAAAACATGAACAGCTGGCAGGGTAGCTTGTTAGGTACCGCACATTCTTAAGGCTGGGACTTAGAGACACATTCATAAACCAAATTGTTATAATCCTCACCCTCTTAGAGCTTCTACTCTATTGATGATGACGAACAGTTCAATTATTTCTTTAATCCTTAGTCATACCTTATAGTACAACCTAGGATTAATCAAACAGGTTCTGTGAATTATATTTTTTTTTTTTTGCTTTTTTTTTTTCTCTTTTTCTCCATCTATTTTTTATTTGTCTCCTTTTAAACAAAGCCACTCATTTCCTAAGAGCTTCCCGGGATTAGTGGTGTGTTCATAGGCCATGAAGCATGGAGGGAAAACAAAGATGGTATTTTCAGTTTTCACAATGACCGTATTAAAACATGTCTAAGTACTTATGAATATTACCTAACTTCCTCAGAAGAGTCTCCCAAGATAGGGGGCATGTCCGTGTTCAATATCCATTTATGAAAAAGGTGAAGTACAGAGAGGGTAAGGGTATGTTGCACGCCCGGGACTGCCTTGAGGAGTTACACTGTCTAACTGTTCTGCAGAAGGGTCTTCCAATAACAATCATAACTTTTAAATGTCCATTATTATAAGTGGTTGAGTACCAGAGAGTGCATAGCCTGCTCCACACTGAGGGAAGAAAGTATGGTTTCACATTGTCTGTGCATGCGTGGCCTATTTTTTCAGTACTTTTTATAGTCTTTTATATTATAAAGGTATAACAGAAGGGATTTTGAGGCCAGGAAGATCTGAGTGTGCATGTCATCTCACTGCTGATCATATTTTTGAGCTTAAACCTGCAGCCTCTGTTTTGGCATCTGGCAAATCAACATAGTGTCCTTGATTCAGGATATTATTGTGAGAACTATAGCATTTGGTAGGCACTCCAACAAGTACCCCAGTTGCTACTGTTGGTTTACTTGTTCTTCACATTTTTCTGCTCTCTATATCTAGAAAAAAAATCTTGTACATTTTTCTGCATATGATGAGAGTTTAAGAAATATTATTTAACAGGTATACAGAGAGTAAATTTCCGGAAGTTCCTACTCCCTTTCTGCAGTTCCTCACACTGTTATGTGTGACTTTCTTATTTTTTAAGAAAATCTGCAA